>BQNB010007469.1:0-93463 GCA_026074375.1 Tanacetum coccineum
CAACATACACGATCTTGTGGAATTTTTTCAGAATTTTTTGAGAACTTTTTTTAAAAAATAAATCTTTTTATCATTCTCACGAAAGCATCATTTAAAAAAATAAATCTTTTTTTGAGAACTTTTTTAAAAAAATAAATCTTTTAAAAAAAATATATATATATATATGTTTTCACATTTCATTTTTCATTCTCTTGACAACCCCAAATGGGCAATTTTTTTCCTTCAATTTTCTATACCAAAGCATCATTTAGTTCGCTTAACTTTTCACTTATAACCTTACATAGGTTATTCTCATAATATACTCATTAACTTCACTTTATTCATCACATACATCTCTTTCATTCATTAATATGATTCTATTCATTCTTTATCATTCTTTCATTTGGTTTACCTTAAGATACACTCGTTTATTCATTTTACTTATCTTACATTATTTCTTTCGTATATCAACGACGTTGCTTTCGTTCTTTATCATTCTTATACGTATCATACTTAATCATATCATACCATTACATTATACTTCATTATATTTTCTTCATCAAACTTTCACCTTTTATTGGTAATTCACATAAGCGCTTACTCTTCGTATAATAATTATTCTTTAAGTAACTTTTTCAAAATTCAAACTTTAACTATGTAGAATGACTGATTCAAATGTTGAAAGTCGCCACAAGTAATTTTAGCACTCCCACCCTTATAAAGACTACATAATGTAATACCATATAAATCAAACTTTAACTATATAGAATGACTGATTCAAATGTTGAAAAACTAAAACTTCCTGTTTCAAGCGAAACTTTTTAGACAGGATAACCTACCCTGCCCTTTTCGCCAACCTCTACTCATGCAAACTTCAGTTCAAATGTTCACCTGTATAAACCTAATTTAATTTGAGGTATATAAAACCACATAGTTGAACCAAGGTGATGAGCAGAGCACGTTTTATCAATTAGGCAACCAATTTAATTTGAACTCATCTGAATTGTAGTCATTGCCCTCGTCATAAAAACTTCTCCTAGGCAGTTCGCAAAGAAAATGATAATTTCTCCAAGAATTTGTTAGGCTTTCCCATTTTCCATCACGAGGATTTTTAATTTCAATATCATTTAGATCACACGTTTTTTGTTCTATCATCCTAATCATTTGCTCATACCAGTAGTTCTTGCCGTTGGACGACCTATAATATGCCTTGACATAATGAGGATGACAAATTGAAAAGAGAAAATCAAAAAGTGGCGAGTGCTTCAACAACTTTGTATCCAAATGTTCTCCAAACGATAGTAGTTGCACGTTTCTAGCTGGAAAAGGAACTATTCTTCTCAAATCATCAAGGTCTATGTTCAATGGAACAAAATTATTCTTTATTGTAATGTCAAAGTTGCTTGATATATCAAGTGCTTCTCTCACCTTAAGAAAAAAAGACAGATCAATGGGATAGGACTTATGAAGCGTTAGTACGAGCTTGATTTATGCGGGAGTACTAGATGGAAACAAGAGGCTAGGCATTTTCCGGCCTTCATATGAGAAATAAAGTAAGTTTGAAGCATAAATGTGTATGTCAATTTGCTTGTCTGAGAACCAATAATCAAGAGTCACTTTCTTTAAGGAAACACAGGTAATTTCAAAGGTTTCTAGCGTGCAGTTGGGCATTATAAGGTACAAAGTCTCAAGAAAAGGAAACTTTGATAATATCATGTCAGAAAATGTCTTGTCTACATCGACTCTAGCTAAATACAGTTTTCTTACGCTTCCTAATGTATCCATTCTCATAGTAAACGGCCTTACACAGGTCCCATAAATAATTAACTGAAGACTTGGGACATTATCAATATCCAAAATGTCAATATGCTCATCTGATCTTATGTTCTCAATTCACGAAGAAAACGAAGGTTTGTTACTTTAATAATCTCCATTTGCTGACAATTGTTAAGTGTTATCTTCTAAAGTAAGCTACAAGAAGAGAATAAGTTATGAAGTTCCGTTTCACTTATGCACACATTTTCCAACTCGAGTACGCGTAGGAACAAACACTTGATTACAGGATTTATATTCATCCTAACCTTATAGAGCTCTACTTTATCATCTCTTAAACTTATAGTATTTAGGTTTTCACAAGAGAATATCGCATCCGGAATCATAAGACAACCAACCTCATTTTTATCAAGCTTCTTACCACATATTGTTAGAGAAAGCTCCTTGAGACAATTTCCAAAAGCTAGTACTTGAAACCAATTTTCAACAGGAGAAGGCAATGACAATTTATCAATGTCTAAGTGAAGCTGAATACTGTTTATTGACAAGTTTTCGTTGAGATACCGTAAAAGAGTACGATCAATCAACTTAATGTATTGTAGTTCTTTTTTTTTGGTGAGATGATCAACATGTACACATGTAGTAAACCTGAGGGTAGGGATGGTAGACCAAGCATGTAGCCATGACTTGGACAAGACACATGTGCGGGCGGCTTCTTTTTCGGGCAACAACGATTGAATATGATGAATCAACTAAACCGGAACATATTTAAATGGTGGTGTGATGTTTATAGTCGCTTCTTCATCCATCTCTTTGGGTACAACAACATTTTTGCAGATATGATCTAAAAAATAGTTAATCATCTTACAAACTTAAGAATTCAATTACTTTAAAAAAATGATGGCCGCATGCATGTCTTCAACGTCTTGCTACGTACTTTTCTTTTGCAGAAGAACAAAATGAAATCACTTTACATATTTTTTATTTCATAGATAGGATTTATTGTATCACAAGAAATATATATACACACAGGAAGAGATCTTTTCCATAATTCAATTAAATATATTACTAAAATCTAGAGATATAGTAATCAAATTCTTTCCAATTTCAATTTCTAGAACCCTTTGTTTTGCAAATGTATACACATGCTAAACTTCTTGTTTGCCATGTCAAAGAATAGATATCACAAATCACAAATGGCCAACCTTGCAGGATCTATATCCGTGACACACGATGACAACATCTTTCGAGCCTGTTTCATGCAATATTCCGACAAGATTTTCTTTGTATTTGTTCTGTTTTATTACTCTCTTGTGGTGAATCTGACCCGCTGCATATGATAAAATTATACCATAACTTTCAACAAGCTTGCCATGGAGAAGATTTGTAATAATTGGCGTGAGCTTGAAACTGTCACACAAACATAATTCTCGTGCATAAAATAAAAAAGTAATGTTATCTACAATTCACATCCAATATAGTTGTTACCACATCTGTGCATTGTTAACTTGTGTTCTACGTTTTTACAAAATGTTCTACAATGCTAGTTGGTCTACAAAGTGTAAACTGTAATCCGTAATCGCAAGTGGCAACAATCCGTCTTGACAACTTAACACTTTAATCACTATAAATCCTATCGTACGTGCATTTCTTCACTCCTAAGAATTAGATAACCTTAAACTTTTTCTCAGTTACCTTAAGAACATAACACAACAATTCACAACTTCATTTTCTTTAGGAAAACATAAAAACATACTATGATCAGGCACACTCTAGATAACTTAACACTAACAAAATAATTTGTCTTGCTTCATTTTCATAGTGTTTTTATGCTTTGAAGTTACAAGTTACAGCAAGAATAGTACTAGGGGTGTTTTGTATGTGTGTTCCCAAAGTGTTTGTCTTTGATTATATATGGCGAGTTTTTGTGGTTAAGTGAATTTATCGCGTTTTTAATGGAAGAAATAGGGATGTTCTGAAGTGTTCGATATGGAATTAGGGGGCGTGGCAACCATCTTTAAACACTTTGACTGCTTACACAAGTATTGGTTTGTTGTTGGTTGTGTTGTGGTTTCAAGGTTCCAACGATATGTGAGATAGTATTTGTTAGATAGCAGCTGGTGTAGGTTGTAGTAAAAATTTGCCGTTACACAAGTCATCAAAATAACAAATTGATACTACGAGATCCACGGTAAGTCGTACAATATCCTACGATAGTCTTTGATTCGACCATATGATCGACATGTGTAGATATGTTGACTTTTCAATATGGTTAAGGGGGTTAATCATTCGCTTCATGAAATAGATTGAATCATAAGTTTCAAAAGTTGGGAATTAATAACCAAGTCAAAACACTTCCGGTAGATTACATGCTAAATTAGATATTGTCGTCTTAAAATTTGAAATAGGAGACAGCAGCTGCTGCCATGGTAGATAGAGACGCATCCTCAATAAAAAAATAACAATGGAACGTAACGAAATCATTAACCGGGAATTTGACCATCGGGAAAGTTAAAGAGGATGAAAAGTTTCGCGGCGGGACAAATACTTTTACTCGCGTATGAACTTTCTTTGTCACACTGATAAAAATCTTGCGTATAACACATAGATATCCTTATAAGTTTGTTAATTTCGTTTTAATAACAAACTAATTTGATTTTTAGATGTTGAGAGATTTTCCATGATTCAATCATATCTCCTTTGGTAGCTTTTTGCATTTTATTTTGGTTTTGGATATGTTTGGAGCTTTGTTTTTTCCTTTTCGTCCATGGTCTGCCCTTCGGAGTTGTTGTTATTAACAATATCGTAGCTGAGAGACTAAAGGCCGTGTGCAATAACTTAATATGATGATCAAAGATATGATATATTGTAGTATTTAAAAATCTATCTTTGATTTTAACAAATAAAACATAAAATCATATATTGATAAATAGTTTTTGTTAAAAGTGAATTTTGAGGCACCATTTATGAAAAGAGTATACGTAGCACACTCTCAATAGAGAAAAAACTAATGTTTGAACAATTAGTTTATCCCTTCTTTGCGTGACCCTTTTCCTGGCCACCCTTTTCCTGGCCACCCTTTTCCATGGTTGAACAATTAGAATTGCCATAGCTTTGTCCTTTCCGGAAGTTTCTCCCTTCTTTGCTGCTTTCGGCTGATGCTTTCCGCTGCCTTGTTTTAGCTCCTTGATTACGTGCCATAGCTTTCCAGCCTTGATTAATTCTTTGATTTGTCTTTTTAAATGCATGCACTCGTCAGTGTTATGCCCTACTTCCCCGTGGAATTCACAGAATTTGTTGTTATTTCTTTTTTCTGCGGGCGTTGTCATTGCTGGTGGAGTTTTAAATTTGCCTTTATCTAAAGCCAAAATTTCCTTTGGGGATTTTATGAGGAGTGTGAACTTTTCACGTCTCCGCTCTGATCTCTGTTGATTCCTGAAATCTCCCTTTCTGTCAAAATTTTGCTTTTCTCCTAACTTCATGTTGCTTCATACCGGAAGTGTTTTCTTCCGCACCTGGTTGGAGGCTGCCACCTCTTTCTTGAGGTACGCTGTGGTTACCTTCATCATTTCATCTACTGATTTTGTGATTTTGTCGTGTAGACGTTTAATGAGCTCGGGGTTGGAGATTCTGTGCATGAATCCGGAGATTTTTATGCACTCTAGGGCTCCCTTGACATGCCTACTCTCAGTTTTGAATCTTTGCACAAAATATTCTGTAGATTCCCCTTCTCTTTACTTGATGTGGTGAATTTCTACCGGGTCTTTGATACATTTCTTTTGTTGAAGAAAGTTTGCTAGGAATGCCTTTTTTAAATCGTCATAGCTATCCACGGATTCTGGAGGTAGGTCGTCGAACCATACCCTAGTGGATCCAGTGAGTGTGGAATTGAACATGTGGCACCATGTCGGCATTGCCCAACGTTCCACCTTTGCATCTGCTTGAAAAAATTTCAAGTGATCTTTCTGATCATCACTTCCGTCATATGTTTTGACGTTACTTGGCATCCGAATCTTTTTTGGAAAGTCGAAGTAGCGGATACGGGGTGTGAAGGGATCTGTTTCTTCGCATGCCGATGGTTGGGATAGGTCGTGTCTAGTGACCTTGGGCTTTAGTCGTTTGTATAATCGTAGTGGCCCAAGCGAAAACGTGACAAATTCACAGTCCTCACAAAGTCCCCAAAGGAAATTTTGGCTTTAGAAAAGGGTAAGTTCAAAACTCCACCACCAATGACAATGCCCGTGGAAAAAAGAAACAACAACAAGTTTTGTGAATTCCATGGGGAAGTGGGACATAACACTGATGAGTGCATGCACCTAAAAAGGAAAATTGAAGAACTAATCAAAAGTGGAAAGTTGTCGCACGTAATCAAAGAGCTGAAACAAGGAAGTGGAAAAGATCAGCCAAAAGTGACAAAAAAGGGATAAACGTCCGGAAAGGACAAATCCTTAACAATCCTGATGGTCCAACCATGGAAAAGGGTGGCTAGACAAAGGATCACGCAAAGCTTCTCCCCTGACCCAGAAATTTCATTCCCACCGCTTAGTAATGAAGACGGAATGGAAGGCCACATGATCATTGAAGCGAAATAGGAGGCCACTTCATTAATCGAATGTATATGGATGGTTGGTAGGCCTCGGAGATACTATATAAGCATTGCTTTAGCAGGCTTCGTCCGGAGGTGAAAAGCCAAATGGTTTCGGCCACAGTACCCCTTGTTGGTTTCAGTAGAGAAATCATATGGCCAATGGGTCAAATATCACTGCTAGTGAAGATAGGTGATAAGGAGCATTTCACCTTCATATGGATAAACTTTATGGTTGTAAGGTCGCCATTGCCATATAACGGGATCATTGGAAGACCAGGGGTAAGGAGAATTCAAGCAATCCCGTCAACAGCTCGTGGGATGTTGAAATTCCTAGTTCTAGGAGGAATACTAACTCTACGGAGCAACATGATAGTCCCACTAGAGTGCACAATGGTCTCTGGACCGGAAGCACAGCCTTCCGATGTTCTTCAGGCAGCAGAAGAAAGAATCAAAGTGGCCATTCACCCAAAATACCGAGAGCAAACAATTGAAATATGCTCCACTCTAACAGAGGAAGGCCGGAAGGGGCTATGCGATCTACTTAGACGCAACCTCGACATATTTGCTTGGAAACCAGCAGACATGACAGGGGTTCCGCGACATATAGCGAAACACAGATTAAATGTGCACGAAGGGTGCTCACCAGTCAATCAAAAGAAAAGAGGCCAGGCACCATAAAGAAATAAAGCAATACAAGAAGAGGTGGAAAAACTGGTAGACGCCAACATAATGAAAGAAGTACATTATCACAGTCGGTTGTCAAACCCAGTAACGGTAAAGAAACACGACAACAACTGGAGAATGTGTGTGAATTTTAAAGACCTGAACAAGGCATACCCCAAAGACGGTTATCCGTTACCGAAAATAGACTGTAAGGTAGAATCTCTCTGTGGATACCCCTTCAAGTGCTTTATGGATGCATACAAAGGATATCATCAAATAAAAATGGCCAAACAAAATGAAGAAAAAATAGCGTTTATCACAAGCCAAGGGATATTCTGCTATTCCAAAATGCCTTTTGGCTTAAAGAATGCTGGAGCAACTTACCAACGTCTGGTAGACAAAGCATTCCAAAAACAAATTGGCAGAAATTTAGAGGAATATGTGGATGACCCAGTGATCAAAAGCCGCACGGAACATGAAATAATGAGAGACATTGAAGAGACATTCAAAACTCTGAGGGAAATAAATATGAAGCTAAATCCTAAGAAATGTACCTTCGAAATAGAGGAAGGCATATTCTTGGGTTACAAGGTAAACACTAAGGGAATAAAGGTATGTCCGGATAAGGTGGAAGTTGTGTTAAGCCTACCATCTCCAAAGTGTCTAAAAGAGGTACAAAAGTTGAATGAGAAGTTAGCAAGCCTAAACAGATTCCTCTCCAAATCAGCAGAAAAGTCACTGCCATTCTTCAAAACCTTGAAAAAATGAACGAAGAAAAGTGATTTCAAATAGACCGCGGAAGCTGAAGTTGCATTTAAACAAATGAAGCAGCTAATAGCAAAACTACCAACACTAGCCGCACCAACGGAGAAAGAAGAACTGATTGTGTACCTTGCGGCTGCGCGAGAAGCCGTAAGTGCAGTTTTAATGACGGAAAAAGAGGCAAAGCAAACGCCAGTCTATTTTGTCAGTCGCGCCTTGCAAGGTCTAAAAATAAATTACACATCAATGGAAAAATTGGTACTGGTCTTAGCGCATGCAAGCAAATGGCTAAAAAGATACTTCCAGGCATATACAATCATTGTCGTCACAGACTAACCAATCAAGCAGGTGCTGTCAAGACTAGAAGTTACAGGAAGGCTGCAGAAATGGAGTATCGAGCTAGGTGAATATGACATACACTATAGACCAATAACATCAGTCAAGGGGCAAATCTTGGCGAATTTCACAGTGGAACGTCCAGAAGATGACCCCTCAAACGTACCTATGGAAGCGGAAGAAGAACTTCTGGACCTATGGATACTATTCACGGACGGATCATCATGTGTAGACGGTTCCGGAGCTGGCTTAATACTTACAAATCCGGAAGGAGCAGAATTCACTTACACTCTGAGATTCAGGTTTGATGCAACCAATAACGAATCTGAATATGAAGCTTTAATAGCCGGTCTCAGGATTGCGAAGTAGATGGGTATAAAAAACCTTCAAGCAAATGTGGATTCAAGACTAGTGGCTAATCAAGTCAACAGATCCTACATAGCAAAAGAGTTAGGGATGGTACAATACTTGGAGAAAGTAAAAGCACTCACCAGCAGCTTCAAGAAGTTCACAATTAAGCAGGTACCTAGAAGTGAAAACAAAAAGGCCGACGCTCTAAGTAAGATTGCATCCACCAGCTTCGCTCACCTAACTAAACAAGTATTGGTAGAAGAACTTAAAGAGAAATCCATAAATGAAGTAGAGGTGCTAGCAGTTGTGGAGGAAGAAGGAAACACATGGATGACTTTATCTATATTTACCTCATGGAGGAAACCCTCCCTACGGAAAAGGAAAAGGCAAGGGCCATACGGCGTAAGTCAAGAAGGTATGCTGTAATTAACGGAGTCCTATACAAGAAATCATATCTTAGACCATGGTTGCGGTGCGTTGGGCCGTTACAAGAAAAATACATTTTGAGAGAAATCTATGAGGGGTCATGCAGTATGCATGCCAGAACAAGATCTGTGGTAGCAAAGGCAATACGGACAGGATATTACTGGCCAACAATACGTGCGGATGCAAGGAAAATGATTTGGGAATGTCAAGATTGCCAGGTTCACTGCCCCGTGCTAATGAACCCGCAACAAAAACTGACTCCCATCATGTCCCCATAGCCATTCTACAAATGAGGAATTGACATAGGCGGAGCTTTCTCGGAAGGACCTGGCAAAGTCAAATTCCTAATAGTAGCAATTGATTACTTTACAAAGTGGATTAAAGCAAAGCCTGTTGCAACCATAACGGGTAATCAAATCAAAAAGTTTGTATGGGATAACATTGTATGCATGTTTGGCCTACCTAGCGAAATAATATCTTATAATGGAAAACGATTCAAAGATAACCCGTTCAAAGACTGGTGTGAAAAGCTATGCATCCGCCAGCACTTTACCTCCGTCAAACACCCACAAGCCAACACCTTCGTGGAAAGAGCAAACAGAAGCTTAGGAGAAGGAGTAAAGGCACGGCTGGATGAAAGAAGCAAGGATTAGGTTGAAGAAATTTCACATGTCTTATGGGCACACCTCACCATGATCAAGTCAAGCAATGGAGATACGCCGTTCTCACTTACATATGGAACGGAAGCAGTAATTCCAGCAGATTGGCATGCCTACCTTGAGGACAGCGAAAATAGACATGGTACAAAATGATGAAGCTTGGAGATTAACCTTGATCTTTTGGAAAGAAAGAAGGGAGCAAGCAGCAATCCGCGAAGAAAGAAGCAAAGCAAAAATGGATAAATTTTACAACTCCAAAGTCCGCAACACGAGTTTCAAACCTGGAGACCTCGTGTACCGGAACAACGATGCCAGTCATGCAAAATATAGCGGGAAGCTTAGCCTCAACTGGGAAGGACCGTACAAAGTAACAGAAGCACTGGACAATGGAGCATACAAGCTTAGGGACCGCAATGGGAAGCTCCTTTCGCGAACTTGGAATGTCCGCAACCTCAAGAAATGCTACATGCATGAAATGTAAGCACCTTTCCCACAATGAGTGCCTATGTCGATTATATCATATAGAGATAGTCGTTTTGCATCCGGGTTTTGAAGGTCGCTCCAAAAGGCTTTGGGTACAAATGTAAATATGAGCACGGCTTACCACCCAAAAACGGATGGCCAGAGTGAAAGGACGATTCAGACATTGGAAGACATGTTGTGAGCATGCGTGATTGATTTTGGTAGTAGTTGGGATCGACACTTATCATTAGTTGAAGTCTCCTACAATAATAGTTACCATGCGAGCATCAAGGCAGCACCATTTGAGGCGCTCTATGGGCGGAAGTGTAGATTGCCCATTGGCTGGAGTGAGGTTGAAGATAGCTAACTCACCGGTCCGGAAATGATCAGGGAGACAACAGAGAAAATTGTTTAGATCAAGAATCGCTTGTTAGCCGCCTGAAGTGGTCAAAAGAGTTATGCGGATGTCAGACGTAAACCATTGGAATTCGACGTGGGTGACATGGTCATGTTAAATGTATCACTCTGGAAAGGCATAATTCGATTTGGTAAACGTGGTAAGTTAAGTACACGGTATGTCGGGCCGTTTAAGATCATTAATAGAATTGGTCCAGTGGCGTATAAGTTGGAGCTACCTGATGAACTCTGTGGAATTCATAATACCTTCCACGTCTCTAACCTCAAGAAATGCTTAGCAGACGAGAATCTTGTGGAGATCGTTTAAGCCCATCTAGGATATGTTTTACAGATAATATAAATATGCAGCGGAATAATAAAGAACAATATATTTTATCAAACAAAGGTTTTATCATTAAAAACGTGTTCCTCCAATATAACACCCCATTCTTGCCAATATAGCAGCGGAAGCTAATCTGGGGTAATTATTTCATAGTACAACAGTTTAATAGAGAAGCGCTCGAAAGATGCGTTTTTAAAGATACGTATCACTTCATTATTTCATCAGAGTTTTTTACAAATACTGAGGTCCAATAATCATACAGGAAAACATAAAGTTGAATGATAACAGTTTAGCCATCTTTAAGTCCATGCCACTCTAGTGCCATAAGTGTTCAGTTACTGAGATAAACATGCTAAAAGGTCACACAATAGTTGAGTGAAATCAATAGGTTTATAATATAATAGTGTGAATTACAAGTCATCATAGGCGTGGTTACGTGGTTATACCACCCATAAGTGTAATAAATGCAATGAGTACATACTATTATGAAAACAGTATTATTGCTTCTAAGCTCTTGGCACTCAAAATGATAGTGCTATTATATCAATAATGATTTATTTAAAGAAATGGCCCCAAGTAGGTAATTGGCCATATACCTATGAGTTTCAAAATATAGTGCGTTTGGTTACTTGCCGGCTAACACAACAGGATTCGTCAAATCCCAATAGCCTATTTATAATATTGCGTTCATCGCAAGTGATTATTGTCCTTGTATTGGTTGGCATAAAGGGACTTAGTCATCAAATGCAATTATATATCAGGATAACCATACGTTTAGGAAAATATTGTAATGCATGGTTTGTAGCATGTATCTCCCTCGCGAGTTTATGAAATAGAAGATTTAAAAGTGAGGATATGAACTCACCTTAACAGTACAGGGAAATCTGATTGATGGCAAAAGTATATCAAGTGAAAGTAACGGCTTTGTCACGCAACCTAGGGTGATATGTCAAGTCTTAGTGTGATAGTTTATGTTTCAAAACTTCATAAAGTTTAACGTATTACTTTGATTTATTAATTTATGGAAATATTGTATCGTTGTTCGGGCTATCTTATAATCCAGTGGCCATGTAGTATCGTTTGAGGAGCCAGGGCACTTTAAATCGTAAACCCAGCAAAACTCGTCAAAACGAAAACTCAAATGAAACCCTTCATATGAAATTCCCTAGTAAACGTGTTACGATAAGATTTTTATGTGTATTAAAAGTTAGTTGATGATAATTATGTTAAAAATATATAAACGATATTAACCGGTCGGATTTATGATTTAATAACGATAAATTTGTCGGTTTAAATAAAATCGAGTTTTATAATATTATATATCATTTTTATAATTTTATAGAAAAATATTTATTTTATATTTTAAAGTTTGCGAATGGGGCAATATATACCATTTGTTTATATACTTTTACAACTTTTGTCCCTTTAATATAAAGCTAATGTTAATTTAACCTTTACTTGAAAACTTCGCAAAATAGGTCCTTACAAGTTATAACTTTACCCAATAATGGACTTTTTTTGCCCCTTTAGTTTTAATTTCAAAAAGTTAAGATATATACCCCTGTGCATGGAAATATTTGCAAAACAAGTCCAAAAGGCCATGCAAGCTTATTTTAAGATTCTAAATGATATTTGCAGGTTATAGCTTATTAGAATAAGCTAAAATAAGATGTTATAACATAACAAAAGTTTTTGAAAACTAGCAGTCGATTCGTTAGCTAGAAAATCAAAACGGGTCGTTTTTAGGGTTTTAACCAAAAACGCATGGGTTTGAGGATTCAAAGCTTCAAACAAGAGTTTATATATGATCTTAAGAGTATTATGAACATTCTAATACAGATTATAAGTTTATGGAACAAGATCTTAGGCTTACTTGAGCTAAAATGGGTCAAAATGGGGGTTTTCGGGTTCGTACGCCTAGAAATGGCTTCAAGACTTCGTTTTTCTTGCTTCTTGGCTTCTATTCTGAGCTTAGGGACTTCTCTTGATCTTCTATTGCTGCTAGGGAATGGCTAGAACTCCATTTGAGTGTGTGAGATGAGTTTGAGGTGTGAATGAAAGTGTTGTGTATGTATGCGTATATATAGGGTCAAAAACCCTTGGTGCCTAAGTTTTCTTGGCATCTAAGGGTTTGATAAGTGTCCTAGCTAGCTGAGGTGAGTAAGTGATGCTAGTAGGATGAGTAAGGAAGCCTAGAACTAGCTTTTCGAGATGTGGATTGGGTGTTTGGACGGCTGGAGGCCACGGCTAGAAAAGGAAGACAAGGAGGTGACAAGGCTTTCTTGGTGGCCAAGGGTTGTGATAGAGGTGCTTGTAAGCTGCTTGGTGATGTCATAGAGGTGCTAGGATGCTTGCTTGAGGTGCTTGGTTGCTTAAAATGGGTAAAAATGAAAGAAAAGGGGTGTCGGGTTCATTTCATTTCGGGTTAGGGTTTAGGGTTTTAATTTCTAGTTAGGGTTAGGGTTTAAGATAGTTTAGGGTTTAGGATTAGTGTTAGGATTAAGGTTTAGGGTTTAGGATTAAGGTTTAGGGCTTAGTTTTAAGGTTTTGGGTTTAGTTTTAGGTTTAAAGTGAAATTAGGGTTTTAGGGTTTTGTTTAGGGTTTAGGGTTTTAGATTAGGTTTTAGAATGACTTAGGGTTTAAGTTTAGGGTTTAGGAGTCATGCATTAAGTGCTTGTACCTTGAGCTAAAGTGGTGGTAAGAAACCAAAGTGATTTAGGATGTAAAATGACCTAGTTTGACTTTCTTGCATTATTGACTTATACATTGAGCTTTAATGTGTTGTAACTTGATTTAGGAGGGAAAAGATATTCAAATGTTGTGCTATGATACTTGTACACATGCTTTAAAGGCTTGTACATTTATTTTATATGTATACATTACATATAATTAGGGTTTTGATATAAACGTTAACGTTTAATGCTTGTTTTGATATAACATTTTAAAAAGTACGTTAAATGGATAATGTACTTGGTAAAAATGATATTAAGATATAGAGTTGACATATTAGGATGTTTACATGATATAAACATAGATAGAGATGGCATTGGTAGAGGTTACATGAGCTCGTTTACTTTAGAGATGCAAGTTACGTTGCATAATGAAATAAAGCAAAATTTTCCCTGTAAAAAGATGGTATATATATAATAGATGGATATTACAGTGCATCTAATTTAATAGATGGATATTTACATTGATGAAAATTGCGGGTTGTTATAGTCTTCCTCCCTTAAAAGAAATCTCGTCCTGAGATTTAGTTAGATGCCGGAGTGATGTTTGAAAACAGATGTGGATACTTTGCACGAATTTGATCTTCGCGTTCCCATGTAAATTTTGTTCCTTTTTTAGAGTTCTATCTTACTTTGATTATAGGAATACGACTTTGTTTCAGTTGCTTGACTTCTCGATCCATAATCTCTACTGGTTCTTCTACAAAGTTGAGTTTGTCATCAAGTCGAAGCTCTTTCATTAGAATGACAAGGGATTCGTCAGATAAGCATTTCTTTAGATTAGAAACTTGGAAGGTATTGTAGACATTACTGAGCTCTTTAGGAAGCTCTAGTTTGTATGCCACTGGACTGATCCGTTCAAGGATTTTGAATGGTCCAATGTACCGAGGGTTAAGCTTTCCTCGCTTTCCAAAACGAATGACACCTTTACGAGGTGATACTTTTAACATAACACGATCTTAAACTTGAAATTCTAAAGGCTTTCGTCTTATATTGGCGTAACTTCTTTGCCGATCTCTTGTAGCTTGCAAGCGTTGTCGAATTTGTACTATCTTTTCAGTGGTTTCATGGATCATTTCTGGTCCTGTAAGTTGAACATCTCTAACTTCGGCCCAGCAAACAGGTAGACTATAAAGTGCCTTAAATGGTGTTGCCTTGATACTGGCATGGTAACTGTTATTGTATGAGAATTCTACCAATGGTAAGTGTCTTTCCCATCCTTTTTCCAAAATCTATAACACAGGCTCGAAGCATGTCTTCGAGCGTTTGAATGGTCCAATCACTTTGTCCATCTGTTTTGGGATGATATGTCGTACTCATGTCTAATTGAGTACCCAAAGCACTTTGTAATGATTGCCAGAATCTGGATGTGAAATGACTGTCACGATCCGAAATGATAGATATTGGCACGCCATATCGGGAGACTATTTCTTTGATGTACAACCTTGTAAGGGTTTCCATACTATCTGTCTCTTGGGTAGGGATGAAGTGTGCGGATTTGGTAAGGCGATCGACAATGACCCAGATTGTGTCATGTCCGTTTGATGTTTTGGGCACTTTTGTGATGAAATCCATTGTGATTCTCTCCCATTTCCACATAGGAATCTCCGGTTGTATGAGTAAGCCGGATGGCTTCTGACATAGAACATGTTAAACATTTGCCAACATATTCAGCGATGATTGCCTTCGTGTTAGGCCACCAATAGAGTTTCTTTAGATCCTGATACATTTTGTCAGACCCCAGGTGAATGGAATATTTTGATTTACGGGACTCATGCATGATCAAGTCTCTCAAATTACCAAAGAGTAGTAACCAGCTTCGATTCTTAATACAACGAGTTCCATCAGGATGTATTTCAAATGTTTTATCCATTCGTCGTAAGTTTTCAGCCTTGATGTTTTCTTCTTTGAGTGCTTCGGTTTGAGCTTTAAGAATTTGTGAGGGTAAGTTTGGATGAATGGTCATAACTAATGATCTAACTCGGAGTGGTTTGATTCGTTCCTTCTGGCTTAAGGCATCTGCTACAACATTTGCCTTTCCAGGATGATAACGAATTTCACAATCGTAATCTGCAAGCAATTCTAGCCAATGGCGTTGTCTCATGTTCAACTCTTTCTGATCAAGGATGTGCTGAAGACTTTTATGATCAGTGAACACAATACATTTGGTGCCATACAGATAGTGTCTCCAAATTTTAAGAGCGAACACAACTGCTCCTAATTCGAGATCATGAGTGGTATAGTTTTCTTCATGAGGTTTGAGTTGTCGGGATGCATATGCAATAACTTTCTCTCTTTGCATTAACACCACTCCCTGACCTTGATGGGATACATCACAGTAGACAACAAAATCGTCATTTCCTTCTGGTAATGCTAAGATTGGAGCTTCACATAGCTTCTGTTTAAGCAGTTGAAAAGTTGTCTCTTGGTCTTCGCCCCAGATATACTTCTTGTTTTTCTGGGTTAATTCAGTCAAAGACTTTGCAATCTTTGAAAAATCTTTGATAAATCTCCGATAATAGCCGGCAAGTCCTAAGAATTGACGTATTTCTGTGGGTGTAGTAGGAGATGCCCAATTCTTAACTGCTTCAATCTTGGCGGGGTCAACATTAAGTCCTTGACTATCAATTAAGTGTCCAAGAAATTGCACGATTCTGATCCAGAAATCACATTTGGAGAATTTGGCATATAATTTCTCCTTTTTGAGTAATTCCAAGATTATTCTCAGATGATTTGCGTGCTCTTCTTTGTTATGAGAGTATATAAGAATATCATCGATGAACACTATCATAAATTTATCCGAGTATGGTTTACACACACGATTCATGAGATCCATAAATACAGCAGGCGCGTTAGTTAAACCAAATGGCATCACTTGAAATTCATAATGTCTGTATCTTGTTCTGAAAGTAGTATTGGGAATATCTTCATCCCTGACTCTCAGTTGATGATAACCTGATCTCAATTTGATCTTTGAGTAAACACTCAAACCTTGAATTTGGTCAAATAAGTCATCGATTCTGGGTAATGGGTAACGATTCTTTATGTTAAGTTTATTCAACTCCCGGTAATCGATACACATTCTGAAAGATCCGTCTTTCTTTATAACAAATAAGACAGAAGCTCCCCAAGGTGAAGTACTTGGTTGAATAAAACCTCGGTCTGCCAACTTTTAAAGTTGGTTAGATAGTTCCTGCATTTCTGAAGGAGCTAATCTATAAGGTGCTCGGGCTACAGGTGTCACTCCTGGAAGTAAATAGATTTGAAATTCTACTTGACGAACGGGAGGAAGGCCACGTAGATCTTCAAGAAAAACTTTCGGGAATTCTTTGACTACCGGTATGTCTTCTAGTCGTTTCTCATCCGACTTCTTTTCCATTATTTAGGCTACGAAAACTTGATATCCCCTGGATATATACCTTTCGGTTTTTATACATAATATGAGATTTAGTCGGGTTTTACTTTGATCACCTCGAATGATGAATGTTTCGCTGTCGATGGGAATGTGGACGACTTTCTCGTCACAGATGATCCTAGCATGATACTTGGATAACCAATCCATACCAATGACGACGTCGAAACTACCAAGTTTAATCGGCATACGATCAATTTTGAAAGGTTGGTTTAACAAGGTCAGGATTGCACCCTGAATAACGGTGTTTGTGCTTACTAAGTTTCCCTCAGCCATTTCGATATCGTAAAAGGTTTCTATTATAATGGGTGGAATATTTAGCTTAGAGGCAAGAGATATGGATACGAAGCTTTTATCGGCTTTAGAATCAAATAATACTCTAGCTAGATGTTGGTTTAGAAGGAACATACCCGTGACTACGTTCGGGTTTTGATAAGCATTCCTATCCCTTAGCATGTAGGCTCTTCCCTAGGCATTGTTGTTGGTGGTTTTTCGGCACTGATTTGCATAATGCCCTTTCTCTCCACAGACATGGCAAGTAACTGTCACTAGTAGCAGATTACTTCCAGTGGCTGGCCCTTTGTTTCTGCAGTTCTTGGTCAGATGGCCCACCTTGTTGCAAGTATTACACTTAATAGTGCAAGGCCCTATGTGATGCAAAGTGCATTTCTTACACAAAGGAAGGCTTCTAGAATACCTACTATTTTCAGCTGGAGTGGCAGCATAAGCCCTGAAGGTTTCCTATATTCTGTTCTGTTGTGGTTGGTGATTATTGTAGTGGTTGTTGGTGTTGGTGTTACGGTAGTTGTTGTTATTATCATTGCGGTAGTTGTTATTGTTGAAAGTTCTTCTGTCGTTAAACTTTCGTTTGTGATCACGTGATACTTGCATCGGAGTGTGCTTTGTTACCTGATCCATTAGCCTCTGGGCTATGTTAATGGCTTCCTCTAGAGTTTGAGGTTTAGAGGCGGTAACATTCCCTTCAATACTTCGAGGTAATCCCCTGATGAAAACTTCCATCATTTTCTCAGAATCTGGCACCATAGTGGGATATAAGGTTGCCAATTCCTGGAATCTTCTTACATATGTCTTGAGATCATTCTCCTTCACAGTCAGATGGTAAAATTCGTCTTCCATCTTCTAGACTTCAATTCAGGGACAATATTTCTTTATTAAAAGCTTTTTGAATTCAACCTAGGTAATCTTGTAAGCTTCTTCTATCCCAATAGGTTGGGCAAAAGAATTCTACCAAGATAGAGCTTCTTTAGTTAAGGTACCAGTAGCAAATTTCACCTTGCAGTCTTCGGTACAGTTGCTACGAGAAAACACTGATTCAATTCGCTCAAACCAGCGGATAAGTCCAACAGCGCCTTTTGAACCTTTGAAGTTGAAAGGTTGGCAGCTCATGAACTCTTTGTAGCTACATTGTCTTGCCACAGGAGCTTCTCTTGGTCTGGTGGTATTATCAGTATTTGCTATGTTAGCGGCTTGTGCTTCCAGAGCTGTGAAAACATTGTCAGCAACTAGTTTCCTAATGGCAGTCTGAGTCATGGCTGGTGCTTCAGATGTTGACATCCTTTTGGGAGGCATTCTATCAACACAAGATAACACGTAATAAGAATGATATCACAAGTCTTAAAATGATTAAAGTTCAAAAATAAACATTGTCACAATAGTGATATCGGAATCATAGATAATTCATATCAAATAAGTATCTATGATTTATTTAGAAATCATGGTATGATTTATAACGATGGAGACGGAGATGTTGATATAAGAGAAGTTGTTTTAGGATGGATATATCGGTATTATTAAACAACAAGGTATAACGGGACTGCCATTGTATTATATCATGAACAACTTGCCTTTATACTGTACATAGTCAAAATTTGACAAGTATTGTTATTTATACCACACATCCCGTGGCTAGGTTAAAAGCTATAACTAGTATCTAATCTAGTAGTTTGATGGTCCTTCCAGGCTATTCTTGAGTTCATAGATTGCATTCAGAAGACTTTCCTTATCTGCATGGTGACGGACTTGGATTTCTTCGATGATTTGTTCTAGATTAGCAATCCTGAAGCAAGCCAGAGCAATCTTGTTGTTATTTCCCATTTGCTTTCTTTGAAGTTTAGCAATTTGAGCATGAGCCTTTTGGAGTTCAGCTTCCAGATTGTTGAAATCTTGTTGTATAATCACACGACCTTTTCCGAGACCTTCTATTTTGTTTTCTATGTGCTTAATGCGGTTGAGAGAGAGTTCATCCAGGTGATTCGGGATTTCCTCAATTTGCTCCTCGTGAAGTTCCAGACTTGTCTTGCAAGAGCTTTCTCCCATCTCAAATTCTTGAGGTAGGGCAGAAGTAGAGGAGAATGATTGATTATGGCCTTGTTTCTTAGGTGACAATAATTCCTTCGGAAGAAAGAATTCTTGAGGATTAAACATTGGAGATAACATTGTAGATGGAGGCATAATAGTTGGTGGTGGAATAGGTGATTCTTTAGCATAGTATGCATGCATGACCTTCATATAGGGGTCATCATGAAAAAGTGAAAGAGTTGGTGAAACTATTGGAACTACACCAAATGAGTTATTGGAAAAGCTAGAATAAGTTTTTCCTGGTGAAGCTGGGACATAGTCCGGGGAAGCCGGGATATAGTCTGAAAAGTTAGAGGAAAAAGCATCCTCAATATCGGAAGTAGGATGGCTGGGAGAAGACATCACTCTGTTAACAACCCAGTGGTAAATAACATAAGTTATTTATATATTAGTATAGTAGTTATGTATCTTTACATACTATTCAGGAGATGTAGTAGCATGGAGGACTTTCTTGGATGGAAAAAGAAAAGTAGTTATAGTTAAGGTTTCAACCTTGTTCTCTATAACCGAGGCTCTTGATACCAATCTATAACACCCCCATTTTTGACATATAACATCGGAAGCTAATCTGGGGTATTATTTCATAGCACAACAGTCATAATCATAGAAAACTTAGATTTTAGATTTCAGTTTTAGCTCACGTTTTTAAGTTTCGTGTATTAAAATTTCGTGCTAGTTAATTGTTTCTAGTTTCTTTCTTGTATATTGTCTATAGTTTAATTATCTATTGAATACAGTGCATTCAACATTTCAAAATCCTTTATCCATTCATGACTTCAATCGAATTATTTCCGAATTTCAATTCACGACTCGTTGGGAGTACGACCCGTGAAGAAATACTTCCCGTAAAAATATACGTATTGTGTTTTCCTTACACACACACACTTGTTCCTTATTTCTCTTGTTTGAGAAGTAATTGGGAAAAATTGTCACGGGATTTATACTATACATATATAAATTTGACTAGTGCTTATACACGCAACCAGTGACTTCCATGAGAAAAAAATGGCTAAACATGTTGAATTGAACAAAAAGAAGGGTAAGGGTATTGGTCAAGGGGAGAATAGACCAGTGTGGAACAATGTGCAAAGATTGAATCATCAAAACAAGTTTGTTCCAAAAGCAGTACTAACTAAAACTGGCATATTTCCAGTTAATACTGCTAGACAAAATCTTTCTAGTCAAGCAGCAGCAACTAGTACTGCTAGGAAAGTTAATACTGCTAGATCCATCAGACCAAGAAATAGCTTTTATAAGTCTCAATCACCTATTAGAAGGCCATTTAATAGAACAATAGCACCAAAAGCAAATTTTGCAAATCATAAAGTAAATACTGCTGGGAATAAAATAGTTAGTGCTGTTGGGGGCAATAGGGAAACTGCTGTTAAGGCCTTAGTAGGTTGTAATTAGAGATCCAAAAGACATTACTGGAACAAAGTCTCTAAATACAATAGTGGATCAAACTCTAGTAAAAATGTTAATTCTAAAAATCCACTAGGCAAACTCAAGTCAGCAATGGCTTGGGTCCCTAAGAGAAACTAATTTCACTTAATTGATGTGCAGGATGATTCACAAAAAGTTTTAAAGAACAAAGGAATTGTTGATAGTGGATGTTCTAAACACATGACTGGGAATAAAGCCTACCTTGTTGAATATCAAGACTATAATGGTGGCCCTGTTGCTTTTAGAGGAAGTAAATGTCAAATAACTGGTAAAGGTAAAATAATAACTAGAAAGTTAGATTTTGAGGATGTGTACTTTGTGAAAGAACTAAAGCAATTTAATCTCTTTTCTGTGTCACAAATGTGTGACAAGAAGAACAAGGTTCTCTTCACTGACTCTGAATGTCTTGTGTTGTCTCCTGACTTTAAGTTGCCTAATGAAAATCAAGTATTACTTAGAGTTCCTAGACAAAACAATATGTATAGTTTCAACCTAGAGAACATTGTTCCTACTAGAGGTTTAGATTGTTTGATTGCAAAGGCCATAGTTAATGAATCTAACAAATGGCATAGAAGCCTAGGTCATGTAAATTTTAAAATTTTAAATAAACTTGTGAAGGGAAACCTTGTAAGAGGTTTACCTTCAAAGATTTTTCAAAATGACCACACATGTGTTGCTTGTCAGAAAGGAAAGCAACACAAGGCCTCTTGTAAGGCCAAAGTAGTGAGCTCTATTAGTCAGCCCTTACATCTTTTACATATGGACTTATTTGGACCCACATCTATAAAGAGCATAAACCATAAGACTTATTGCCTTGTTATCATTGATGATTTTAGCAGGTTTAGTTGGGTGTTCTTTTTAAGAACTAAGGATAAAACTAGTGGCATCCTTAAGGACTTTATAAGAAAAATTAAGAACTAATTAAATCAAAAGGTTAAAACTATTAGATATGATAATGGTACAGAATTCAAGAACAGGGATATTATTGAATTCTGTAGGTCAAAAGGGATCAAGAGGGAATACAGTAATGCCAGAACTCCACAACAAAATAGAGTTGTTGAGAGAAAGAATAAGACCCTAATTGAGGCTGCTAGAACAATGCTGGCAAATTCATTCTTACCTAACACTTTTTGGGCTAAAGCAGTTAGTACTGCTTGCTATGTCCTTAATAGGGTGTTAGTGATCAAGCCTCAAAACAAGACACCTTAACTTATAACTGGTAAAATACCAATCATAAGCTATATAAGACCTTTTAGGTGCCATATGACCATCTTGAATACCATTGACCACCTGGGCATGTTTGAAGAAAAGTCTGATGAAGGGTTTTTAGTTGGGTATTCTCTAAATAGCAAGGCTTTTAGGGTATACAATTTAGAAACCAAGAGGGTTGAAGAAAATCTACATATAAACTTTTTAGAAAAAAAACCTAATGTTACAGAGAAAGGACCTAATTAGTTGTTTGATCTTGATTATTTAACTGATTCCATGAACTATCAGCATGTTACTGCAGAAAATAAAGCTAACAAAATTGCAGGTCCAAAAGAAGCTAATCATAGTGCATGTACACAAGATAATATTGAGGCAGGAAACTCTGAAATGGAAGTTGAACCTACTCAATAATACTTTGTACTGCCATTATGGTCTTCTTATACTTCAACAGTCAAGAGCTCAGAAACAAAGAATGGAGATGAAAAGCCTAATGGGGATACTGATCTAAAGACAAATGAGGAGCCAAAAGATCGGGAAGATCAAGCCTTTTTGGAGGAGCTTGAAAGGCTTAAAAGACAAGAAAAGGAGGTTAATGATACAGCTGAAGCTTTTAGAACGCAAATCCCCGGCAACAGCGCCAAAAACTTGATGTGTCTCGTGACTACTAGTTTTAAATTTATAACACGAATTACCAAATAAGCTAAGAACACACGAGCAAGTATGACCTTTCGTTTGTAGCTAGCTTTTTGTGGTAAGCGAAGGTCGTTCACTAGGATTTGGATGTTTTCAATTGTGTAGAATCTAAGTATCAACAAGTACAAAGGTGGTAAAATGGTTGTCACGTCCCAAAATACCATATAAGCAACAACTAATACGAAAATGATAATGATGCGAATTTAACAAGAAAACAATCAAATAATTAGAACAACTTGTTTGGAACTAGAGAATATATCAATGGATTGTTCAAGGTGTTGGTTAAACAAATAGCAAGGTACACAAAATCTAAGGAATCATAATTCCAGTCAAATGGTCATGTCATTGAATTGCATACAAATGGTTTATAACAACGCACCCTTTCGACCTATGAACGTTAGTATTAAACCAAGTAGTTACGCACCTTTTTGTGAGAAATAAGATTTAACTCATTTGTTCATAAGAGTCCTTTTTTGACCTATCTCTTGAATTAATTGTTAATGTTCTTTTTTAGCTTGTTTATTATATGTGTCAAGTAATGAAATACAACATATTCGTGAAGAATATATTTAAACAAATCATAAGATGAAATCTTTCAACCTTATAGATCAAAAAATCATGATTCATCAACAGATTAAATTGGACAAGTATTGATCAATCAAAAACTCCTAAGCAAATCAATATTCAAACATACTAAAAGTCCAAACAATCCATATCAATAATTCACATGGTTCCAAACAAGTAATATAAAACTACTCCATAATCATATTAATCAAATACCAAGATCCAACATGAATATGAGACATAAACATTCTAAAATATATAAGAAAGTTACCCAAAGCAAGATTACAATAAGTAAAGAGGAAGGATTAAAGCAACCTTCAAGCCTCCAATCGACCATACGCCTCTAAACAACCTGGACCCCTCCCTCCATGGAAATCATATCAAAGCATCTTCTTCAGCCCTTGAACAATCTTCACGAATTTGGGAGAGGTTTCTGGTCTTTTGGTTAGATATGGTGGAGGAGATTCGAATTTGGATGATGGGGGTAGGTTTTTGTATCTGAAAACAAAGGCATATGGCCTCTATTTATACTAGAAAGCCCCCTTAGCCTCCAAGCATATTTCTTGGGCACAAAGGGTCATGAATCTTCTAGAATAATCAATTTTGAGGGGACTTGATTGGACTTGAGGCAGTTGGTATCATAAAAGGGTAAATTAATGTACTTGGAAAAGTCAACGTAGCCTTTGTCGAGTGACACGGGCTCTGTCAGGCGGCACAACTCTAATTGGGCGGTAAACTAGATTGCCGGCCAGCACACTACTCGTGGTCAGATTTTGGTAACCTCCATGTTGTAGAATTTTCTCTTTATCTTAAGTTGACCGCTTTTGAAATCAAGACAATCGAGTTTTCGTTTGCTTAAGTTATGGCAAAATGGTGAAGTGTGTCGGGAACAAAACTATACATTCCCAATAGTCTTCATTTAAGCTTACGAGTGTATGGTACTTGTCATGGGTCTTTTATCTTCAACTTAACTTGATCTTTTCTTTAGCTCCGGGACTTGGAAGCTAGTATGGTTGATCTTTTGCTCTTTGAAAATGCTTTCCCGAGCATGTTCTTATGCGAGATTCTTCCGATACTTGTACTAAACTTCGTTTTTACTTCTTTTCTTCGTCTTTTTCTTGCTTCTCTTATACTTGGCTACAAATATACTTGCAAACACACTTTAGTACTATTATGTAACGAACAAGCAGTATTATATAACCAAATATCATATACCAAAAGTATATAACGCTACTAAAACTATTTCATTGAGCGTTATATGTTTGCTTGGCAATGTTTCGCTTGGATTATGACTATGTAATGGTTCGCTTGAAAGAAGAAAATTAGATAGAGTTTCGTCTTACACAATTACGTATTTTGCTTGAAATAACAACCTGTTATAAATAGCTTGCTAACATATTTTGCTTGACCTAAGAAAGATTAAGCGAGTTTCGTTTCCTAGAAATGACATATTTCGCTTACAACATATTTCGCTTACTGTCATATTTCGCTAGCTTCATACATATTTCGCTACCTTCAATACATATTTCGCTAGCTTTAAATAAAAACATACTTTTCATAAAAAATCACCAAAAACTCACCCTTTTTGACGTTTTTTACCTTGATTTTTCTTGCACAATAGTTTATCTAGGCCTTATATATTGCTTTAAAAAACACATATCTTTAATTACGTTCTAAACATAAAAATCCAGGTTTGATTTTTTAAAGCACACAAAACAAAAAATAACCAAAACTAATGATTCTAAAACAAGATATAAACGCACACAAGCTCACGATATTACCTCATGGTTTATGCTACCAATGTAGATGTATCAAAACACTTACAATAGACAAGATAGATATGTTTAGAGAGAAAAGTGGGTTGTAGCAATTAAGAGAGAGAGGAAAGAAAAATTTGTATTATGTTGTGAATTCAAATGACAAACCACCATCTCTAAGCATGGAAATGGTTATTTATAACCAGCACTATGGTCATTCGCAACATAAGGAAAACTTATGGTGACCCAGTTAGTTGATAGTTTTTCAAATAGTTATGCTCGAGCTTACTATTACATTTTTAGACGTGACCGAGTCTATTATCACTTTCTAACATATCCAGTATCTAGATTACTTATTAGGTATCACTAGACCCAGTTGAATGATAGGTCACATATTCAAACACCATAGTCAAGTATTAGGTGATAAACATAATTAAACAATCTACGATAAATAAACAATCAGATTAAAACAAACCAAACATTAAATCTTCCTTAAGATGGCTAATACTCGAGGGTATTAGCCCACAACCATTGTAATTATACAAGCGTTATCAATTAACCAATGTAAACTAAACGTTTTACCGAACGATACCAAAAATTAAATGATTACAAGAGTACAGGAATTACACGGTGTCTTCTATGGAATCGAGATCGCGATGCTTTGACCTTGACTGATCTTCTTCACTTCATAAAATCGACTTTTATGTTTATGGTATAGAGAATATGATTTTGCACACCGAAAACTCGTTTTTGAGTCTTCTATTTATAGGGCCTGAAAATTGGTGGATACGCCGTATTAAATGAGGTCAATACGGTGTATAGGGGTAATTTTCTTGGAGTGCGTGCAACGTTCACAATCAATTAAATATATCTTTCCTAAATTATATTTATTACCGGATCTTTGAATGTTTATCCAGCTGGATACAACATATGTAGGAAGTAGGATACGCCGTATTGGAATTGAGTATGCGCATTTTCTTGTGAAGTCCAGGCGCTGATACGCCGTATCTTCTTTGCTGGATACAACGTATTGAGTTAGAAATAAACAACCTACAAATATCATCATTTAAGCTCCAAAATGTGCGACTTTTAGCTCATCTTCACAAAACACTCCTTAATTACTGTAATTAACAACTTTAAGCAATTAAATAACAATTCTTGCAATAATTATATAAAAGTAGACAATTTATTCAGGATAAATGATGGTATAAATGTAACGTTATTTGATGTCATCAAATGTCCCCCCCTTGAATCCTACTTGTCCTCAAGTAGACTCTAGACTATTTATTGAAAATGTATCCTAACCGGAGTTAAGGATTTTTTCGTTAAGCATTTCTTTCGTTCTAATCACTTGTACAAGACCCAAGGCTCCCTCACGAAATACGGGAAATGAAAATCATTCTGATTACTCAACAATCTAGGTGTTAACATTTAATTAGTACGCTCTTTTGATCGGTACGTGATTAGTTTCATATTCATATGACTTGGGCAAGGATACAATCTTACCCACTCAGAGCTAAAGAGAAACAAGTCAAACGGTAAATTAGGTAATTAGGCTTAAGGTTGATTATTCTAACAATCTTTCACCGAAAGTATCACACCAACAAGGCAGCTGAATCATACATACACAACCGTAACGGCATAATATACATGATAATTCAATCACATCCTCATTCGAGTTTAACCAAGGGTTAGGATGAAGAACGATATAGGGTAGGGATCTTCTAAATTTCATCAAAAGTTAATATCCAACAAGGTGCTAATCACCTCATTACATGGCCGTTAACGTGGAATAGAATGCATGGATCCGTGCTCAATGTTAAAGATCGTTTAAAAACCTATAGGATACATTTTTTACAAATTACATTTAATATGGCACAGCGGAATATAAAGAACAATAATGTTATTAAACAAGGTTTTATTATCATACGTTTCCACCAAGCCTCAAATATATATGATCAGTATATATCGTGTTACCACCTATAACAGGGATCAAGTTACCTTGACCTTGAGGCTACACCAAACAAACTAGACGTCTACATCTTTGAGATATACACACATATGATTTTCTTTTATTTGTGTGTTCAGTAACCACATGCCTTGGAACCTCCTTTAATAACATAGGAGTCTAAGGACTTCCTACAAAGGAAAAACAAAATTTTAAACCATTAGATAAATAAATCTTTTTAAACATTAGGAATATTTCTGTTATTTTATCTTCTCTTAAAGGAGATCTTCTGGTATCTTCAAAATCTTCCATCTTTTGAAGAATTCTAACTTTGCATTTAAGTCCTTTTGTTTCATTCTTTTATTCACTTTGTCTCATCAAATCAAAGAATCCCAACAATCTTCCCCTATTTGATGATGACAAAACAAACAAAGTCGTGTACGAACTTCATCATAAAGCCAAAGCTTCCCCTGAAGTTGAGATGTAATCATCTCCCTGAATGAAACAAAACTTCCCCTTAAGTAGATTTCCTTTGTACCATGCCACACCAAGGATCTATAAGTTGCCAATTATACCTGTTAACATCTTCTTCCTCTTTTTGTTATAATCCAATAGGGGACTTCTGAATATAAGCAACTTTGATCTTGACCACTACAAACCAATATCACACTTCTAATCCAAGCCTTCTAATTCCTCAAATTACCCACAATTAAGCACAATAAGAAAAAAAAACTTGAGTAATAGAAACTCACACTAGCAGTAGTAATAATGATTAGCAGTAGTAAAAACCTTCACCTCAATGATGCATGTAAATGGTTAAATATTTTAATATTAAGCTTCCCCTGAAACCTATATGTTAACCATTTCTTGAATCTTCAATTCTATAGGCTCTATGTAATGATTACTCATGAAGAAAACTAAGTATAACGAACTTGATGTAGAAGTAGAATAACCCAAACTTGTGTCTTATGTCTTGTAATATCCACGTGACTTTGAACTTATAAATAAATCTGTGAAATATAAGTAGATCGCAACCTCTTGACAAAAATCATCATCTTCTATGAGACACATACTAAGTGATAGCAAATGTGAGCATTGAGCATCATAAGTTTGTAGATCACACACATTTGCTAGATTCGTCAAGTCTTCGTTACAACGTTGAACGCACGAACAAGTTACCTCCTGCAAAAACGTATGATAAAACACAAACCCAAATAATTCCACTTCAACTCTAAATAAGTGATAAACAATCCTCTTCGTAATCAATTATTTCAAATAATACAAGCCTTTGTAATCTGTTTCAATTCAAAAACCAAATCACAAAAACCAAAATCAAATAAAATTGGTTTTCTAGTTCTGTCTGATATCCATCTTTGTATGCCATCCGATATCTGCTAACGCTAGCAGTATTAACTAGCAGTATAAACAATGAACTAGCAGTACTAAAATTCCAATGAGCAGTATTAAGCACTATCCTTAGTAGTACAAACTCATGATAGCTAGCAGTGTAAACGTTCACACCAAGGCATTTGAATCCAAGAGTATCAAACCTTCCCCTTAACTTCACATGTAATCCTTTATGGTAGTAGTATTAACGACCATAATCTTAGTACTATTCTTCAAAGCTTGACAACACTAAATATTAGGGTTAGCAGCACTAAACACGTAACAAGCTGCATTAACAAACCCTTTGTTTATCTTGAACAGTAGTAAAATACCCTTTCCAGTAATAAGAGTTCATTGCTAGCAATACGAACCAAATAACAAGCCTAACAGTACAAACTGGATAAGGCTAGCAGTATTAATACATACCTGGCAGTATAAAGTATATGATCCCAAACAGTACTAAGCTCCATTGTTGGCAGTACAAACACATCAATAACAGTACTAACTAAGATGATTGGCAGTATTAACTCATCCACGAATCCAGACATCATAAATTTGTCCCATGGCAGTACTATGGTCAACAGTAGTAAAAATATAATAAGCAGTACTAAACTTTTTTTCCAACTAAAGCATTATCTCTTAGTTTAACTTTAAGGTTTAAAACATTAATGCTCTCTTCAAATACAGCCTCTTTTTTTTATAGTGAGCTAGTCTAGCTTCTACTGATTCTAAACCTGCTTTATAAGATACTAAATGAAATTGACACTTTTTGTAATTAGAAGACAAACTATCATATTGTTCTTTGAGAGTAGCATAAGCTTTTACATATGATTTAGAACAAGAATCTACCTCGGAGTCTGAACTGGAAGAACTTCCTGAAGATGTAAATGCCATTAATGCAAAGTTTATAGGATGCTCTTCTTCAGCTTGGTAGCTCCAATCATACCCTCCAATTCCATCTTGAGCAACCAAGGCATTTTCAGTGGGAGTTTCCACTGACACAGTTCTTCTATTATTCTCTTTTCCTCTTTTCTCCTGATTCATTGGAAGTCTACATTTTCTTGCAAAGTGACCATTTTTATGACAATTGTAACATTCCACTTTTGACCTGTCAAATCCAACTCTTTGACCATTTACATCCAACTTCCTTCCTGTCCTCTTGATGAATCTCCTAGCTCTAATTGTCAGCATGGCCATTTCCCATTGTAAATCTATTTCTTCTAGGCCATCGGGATCAATTTGTTCTAGATCCTCTTGTGAAAGTTGAGGAGAATTAGGCTCACTAGCTAGGAAAGCACAGATCACAACATCACTAAGGTTATCTCCAGATGTAGGATTACTTTGAGTATGAGCAACACTAACTCCATAAGCAGTGTTATCTGCTTCATTTGTGCTGCTATTGCTGTTAGTGCTGTTGGAGGACACAAAAGCCACATTTTGTGGTTTTTGACTTGTACTTGATGATCCTGTAATTTCAGGTTCATATATCTTCAAGTTTTTGATACCACTTGTTGATCTCAATGAACATATCTTAAACTCCTTAGCTTAATGTAAGGTTTAGTATCCTTAAATAAATCCAAAGGTACTAAAACTGAAAATTTGAGTGTATGATATAAACTATGCGGAATCTAGTTTATACCACTAAGAAGAATAACAGTAATGAATGTTTAACACACAGAAATACAACCAAAAACAATAAGCTCCAATATATTAATACGAACACTCTTTGACAGTGTTAGGGTTTACAACCTTGAAGCAATGACAATGACTCATTTTTTGGCACATTGAATTCTATAACCTAGGACCTCTTTTTATACACCAAGGAGTCCTACAAGGCTTACAATACTTTCTTAAGTTATCATGATCTTATAAACAAATAACTTATACATATTTTTTACAAAAATAACTCAATATTTATCTTCGTAAGTATTCTTGTTCTCCAATCCTTATCTTTTTACTTGTCTTTATCCTTTTGACAGTAGTAACTCTTCTAGCAGTTGTAATCCAGCAGCATTAACTTTTGTACTAGCAGTACTAATAAACATAAGCAGTAGTAACTTTAGTACTAGCAGTACTAATATATACTAACAGTAGTAACTATGTACTAGCAGTCTTAACTTTACTACTAGCAGCACTAACTACTTAGCATATATTTCAATAAGATCACTAACAGTACTAACATTATACTGACAGTATTAACTTTCCACTAACAGTCTTAACTACTTAGAGTATTTTGCCTAACAGCAGTAACATTCATCTGAGTAGTAGTAACTTCAAGAAGCCTTTTAATCCCAACAATCATCCCCTAAACTTGATGTTCATCTTCTGAATCTTTAAGTTTCATTCAAAGATTTTACCATCACCAGGTGGATGCATATTCAAACACTTCATTGACTTTTTTCCTGCTTTTTTATGAGCTTGAGTAGTTGATAGCACATCTCATTCCAATGATCTGCTTGAAGTTTCTTGTTGAGCATATTTGTGATTGTTATTGGTGTGAGGGGATATCTCTTCTCAACTAACATAAAGACATGTAGATTTCTATTCTAAACCTTACAAAAGTGCACTCCCTAGTTTAATAAACCAAACTTCCAAACAGTCACTTGTATCCTTATAGATTTCTCCATAACATCACCTTATGTCAAGGACAAACATAACTTTTAAATCTCCCTATAACACTCTTTCATAGTCATCCTCTGGTCTTGTATTCTCATTTTTAGCTTTAACCAACTTCCAGAGGGTCTCCAAGTCTTCTCTATCAATACCCTAAAGCATCTTTATCATTGATGAATATCTTTTTGAGCTTCCATCAGCCCTTATCAATTTAAAGTATCCCATCCTTCCATCTTTATCAATCTTGTAGTCAACAATCATTGGAGGCTTAGTAGCTAGAGGTATAGCATCAATTGCTACCTCATCATCCTTAACTATCTCAATATGCCTTTTCATCTCTGCCTCCTCTTGATCATCATCAGCCTTTTGCTTCTTAGCTTTTTCCTGTTCTAACTCATTACCTTCTCTTTTAGAACTACCTTATGCTTTTGTCTTACTGCCTTTCACCAACTTTGTATTCATATCTACAAAAGGGTTTACCCTTTTCATCTCCTTATCAAACATTTCCTGGATCTCATCATAACTTTTGCTCTTCAGCTGATTGTGTTTATATCCAGCCATGTTCTTCAAATAGGTAGACATTATATTTCTCTTTTGTGCCTTAGTTGGTGGCTTGCTCCTTTTCTCTTGAGCTCTTAATGCTGCAACGTGTTTCTTTTTCTTCTCCATGAGCTCTACAAACAATCTTGATCTTTCTTCAATGGTTATTTCTCCCTGTTCTTCTGCTTGTAGCCTCTGAGCTAATTCAAAGTCTGCCTCTATCATAGCTTGTGTGTTATCCCATGATTCAAGTAAAACTATATTGGCTTCTTCTTTATTTTGCCTTGTAATCCTCTCTTCTTCAATAAGTTCAGCTTGCAACTGAGCTTCCAGATTTCTAGCCATTTCTTCATCAAGAGCAAGTTGGTCTGTCTTCTTTAATGACACTTCAGACTTCACCATTATTCTTTTGCCTTTGTCTTTAGCCTGTGAAAGTTGTGATGCTTGTAAAGATGATGATGTTGTTTTGAATTCACTTAGCTCTTGAACTACAACCCCTCTAGCCTTGGGTCTTATAGTTGTAGTTGTTGTAGCAGCAGATGTAACAGCTTTGGGCTGCTTTGATTTCTATCAGAGTCTGAGCCAGAGTCAACTCATCAATAGTTGTTGTATAAGTCATCCAAACTGATGGTCTCTATTTCTTCTTTGTTCCTCCAGATCAAAGCATGAGTCTTCCATTCAGATGGAAGACTTCTCAACAGTTTTAAGTTCATGTCCTCTTATGTAATAACTTCGCCTTGAATCTCCAACTGACCAATAAGTTTTTGCAACCTATCAAAAGTTTGATCCATTTTTTTGAACTTGATCCTGCAAAGTTCTTATATTGTTGCTTGAGTAGAGTTCTCTGAACTTTCTTGGATTCCTTGTTTCATCCATACCTCTTCTCTATGGCTTCCATGAGCAATTTTGCATCTTTATATGAATGGAACTTCAGTTGATCCTTATTTGGGAGTACCATCAACAGAGTTCCTCTAGCTTTCATCTCATTCCTCCTGTCCTGCTTTTCTTTTGCAGTAGTAGGTTCATATTCCTGCTCAGTTTCTCCAACAGTTCTCTTTAGCACTTTGTTACCATTCGGAATTACTTCCCAGAGGGAGTAATCAGTCATGAGAAGGTATCGTTCTATCCTCATTAACCATAGATCATATTCTCCTTGGTTAAGGATAGGGAGTCTTGCAGTCAGAGTTGTAGAAGTAGTTCCTGCCTCCATCTTATCACTAAGAATTAGATCTAGTATGTGTTGTTGGTTTCTTCTTATTTAAAGCTTCACAACAAGCTCTGATACCACTTGTTGAGATTGTTTAAGCCCATCTAGGATATGTTTTACAGATAATATAAATATGCAGCAGAATAATAAAGAACAATATATTATCAAACAAGGTTTTATCATTAAACGTTTCCACCAAGCCTCAATATTATTTGATCAGAATAATACAGTTACATATCTCTAAAAATAATAGGGATCAAGGAAAACCTTGATTACCTTGAGGCTACACCACACCACTATAGACGTCTACATCTCCTTTGAGACACACACACACACACGTTTTTCTATGTACACACACTTTTCTAGATACTAAAACTATGTATCTATGATCTCTTTATATAGAGAGATCATGACTTACAAAGGAATTTAACATAAAAATATAAACAAGTAAATCTTTTAAACATTAAGAAATATCTTCTGTTATCTTTATCTTCTTAAGGAGATCTTCATCTTTTGATATCTTTGACCAAATCTTCCATAATTCTCCACCAGCTTGTAGAATTCCAATCTGCTAGATTTATTCCTTATATTTCATTCTTTTATTTATTTTGTCTCATCAAATCTAGAATCCTAACAAATCTGGTTATTCCACTCAAAGAGATTCAACTCGACGACAAACTACACTTTATCGAAGAACCGGTGGAGATTATAGACCGAGAAGTGAAACAACTCAAGCAAAGTCAGATTCCCATTGTCAAGGTTAGATGAAACTCGCGACGATGTCCAGAGTTCACATGGGAACGAGAAGATTATTTCAAGATCAAATATCCTCATCTCTTCCTGATTAATCAGAAGGCGAGCAAGAGGAATCAAGCACCAGGACGACGTTCCTCTAAGGGGAGGAGGATGTAACATTTCGTATTTAAGGTCACTTTTTATCCCGAGCTTTGAATTTACTTTCTAAATTTTAAGAATTTAATCTTTATTATTTTAGCCGTTTTTATTAAAATCGTCATTTTAATTACTCGCGAGTCCTATTTTGGATATTTATTCGTTTAGCGTTCGAGAAATCAACAATTCGATATTATAGCTTCGAGAGCCTATTTATTTTATTTTAATACTTTTTCGACTTTTATCCGTGTTCGACCGAGATCGCGTTAAAATTTTATTTTTACGAAATATAACAAGTTAACTTATCAATTAGGCCCGAGAATTAAGTAATATAAGTTAAAAATAATAATAATAATAATAATCCCACCAAGCCCAAGCCTACAAAGGGGGTCCGGTTCCTAAGCTAAAACAAACGCCTTTTTTATTTTTTTTCAAGAATGGAAGCTTACTAGTAATTAAACCTCCCTATAAATAGTCCCTTATCAAATCTCTTTTATATTAAACACACAGACATAAAAGAAAAACAACGGTTCATTCTCCTCTATTATACTGTGTTCGACGCCAACAGTCCTAAAACCCACAAAATCCATAATCAAAATTCATAAATCACTTCCTTTTCATCTTAAATCAACCCCAAACTAAACCCTAATCATTCCATATCACTAGAAAATCACCATGCATCAAGATTTAGGAGTTCTTGATTTTTATTAAACTTTTGATTTTAGGGTTTTGTTATAATTGGATGCAAGAAGATCATCAAGGTTTATTGTTAAGTATTTTAAACAAGTTTGGTGTTACAAAATCAAGGTTTGGGATCATTGTTTGTGTTTGTGATGCTCGGCCGAATATCAAACCCACAAGGGTTTGATATTGTTGATTTTCCTTCTATTGATTTGTGTTTGTAAGTCCCTCTTATTATCTTTTTATTATTGATTTGATTATATATTACTTGCATGTGTTTAGTTTTATGTCGAGAATCTATTGATGGTAATGCATGTTGCATTTTTGAGATAGTAGATGGTTTAAGATGATTAGAAAGGGTGTTAGGTTAGTTTAAGTGTATTGGAGGCATTTGTGTTGTGAAATAATGGCATTTTGAAGGGGTTGAAAGACACCAATTTAGGTCAGAAAGTTAGGCGTCTAATTCGGAAAATTTAATGTTTTCAAAACTGATGTTAGTCTTAGTAATATGAAAGGTGTTGTTCTTAGCTACGTTTCAGTATAAGGCGCGTCTTGTAACTAAAAAAATGAATTTTTCACGTCCGTCGGAAGTTTGGAATCGAGTTGTGTCAAATTCTACACTAGTTGGTTTTGTGCAGAATTTTGGGTCAACTTGCGAGCGTCATAGCTTAATCTCCCGAAAAGCTTTTCTAGAGTTTCTTGATTCTAAAACTAAGTTTAACGTGTCTACTTTCTAACGAAAGCGGCCTCGTAGATTTTCAGTAAGTAAAAGTTGGTCAAATGATTTGTACAAAAAAAGTTGTCAAAACTGTGTTAATACCTAGTGTAGGGGCAATTTGTGAGCATATGAAAAGATATATGCGATGTTAAAGGTTTCAGTGTCATGAGCTCAATGCATTAGTAATTAATAACTTGTTTGATCCACAAGTTTCTCGATATATATATATGCTTGTGTTCACTCTTTTATTCGTATAAACTCTATGAATTCACTCAATGATTTAGTTGACTTTTTAGCATGTTTTATCTCAGGTAATCAAGGATGATGACTTGGCATGGACGAGGAGTATTTGCGCAAAAGTTTTCATAAATTTGTCTTTGTTCCATTCTCTACAAACATTTTCTGTTAACTACTTTTAAAACTTATGTTATTTTATGGTGACGATCTTGTGGACAACTTTGTACTCTGATTTCAAGAATGGAACTAATGTTTTATCACGTCTCTATTCGATTCGTTTTCTATTTTCCTATGCAATTGTATCATGAATTAACACCCAAATGTTGGTTCCGCTGCATGTAAAATTTGGGGGTGTTAAAGGACGGATAACTCCAAATAAGCCGGAGCTTATTACCCATATTGGGCCACGAGTCCAATAAGTCCAAAAGTCTCAACATGAGCTAGAAACCGTCCGATTTAGATTATAAACTCGAAACCAAATAAGTTACCAATATGTGGCGAAATAAGTACATAAAAGCCGCTTTCAAAATAAGTTAAAACCACGGGACTCTTATTGGGCCTGGCCCACCTTCCTTAATGGGCCACAAACAAACCAAGCCCAATCCAAATAAGCCCACGAAAATAAGCCCGAAGCCAAAATAAGCATTTATAATAAGCTCGAATATAAAAATAAGCTAGGTAATTAAGCCACAGAAACTTAAAATAAGCCGGTTTTGTCATGGGTCGAGCCCATGACTCTCTTCCTTTTGGTTTTCGATGGACCGAGACGCGAAACAAGCTCGAAACATCAATAAGCTCTCAATTAAGCTCGAATAAGAATAAGTTTACCAAAATAAGCACGAAAAATCTCAAAATAAACCGAATGCGTCATGGGTCAAGCCCGTGACCCTTGTTCGTCATCGTCTTAGGCCGAGACACCCTTGATAAGCCCACAAATTGAAACAAGCCCTAACCAAACTTATTTTTAAGCTAGACTTCTAAATAAGCACCAATAAGCTCTAGATGATACAAGATAATTTTACCACAACAATCATGATATAAAGGTAACCAATCTTTGTTTCTTTCTTATTTTGTGCACGTCAACCAAACACACCCTTATTAACTTTCGTTTTAAATTTTTAAGTTTCGTTTTAAAACAAACGACTTGTACAACTAGCTTAAGATCATCATAATAGTCATAAAAGTACAACTATTTAAAGATTTTGAAGGCTTACAAGTTTTATGGATTTAGATTGGAATTCAACGCAAAGAAACAACCCAAACATTGTTTTGACTACCTGAGACTATAAAAGAATCAACCCTCGAATGTTTCTTAACCCGAAATCTTGATAAAACTTGAAAAATGTTGGTTTCTTGCCCCCTTGTGGTGTTCGTCCGAATACAAAGAAGGAGAGAAAGAGAGAGTTTTGGTTTGATGTTTGAATCATTTCTTTGTGACATATAAGAACAAAAGGAAGGACAAGCATGGTTGCTAAACCTTAGCCTCCTTGTCTCCCTTGTCTCCCATGCCCTTTTGTCTTGTGTCGGGATTTAAAACGAGGCTAGTTCAAATTTAACCAAAAACCGAGTTCTAAATTAAGAATCTTTACGACACCAAAATATGTTTGGTCATTCTAGACTCGCCCCAACATTCGTTTCCAAGATCGTTACTAGTTTTGCATAAGCCTCACGAACGCATTCGTTTCCCCATAAATTTAAATCACTACTCAACGATTTACGTTCTAGACGAACGTTAAAAATAAATCACGAAATAACTTATTGATTAAGTTCATTTAATTAACCCAAGGTATTTATCACGATTTTCCGTTAACCGTCGTGTCGGTACGCGTTGCGTGACGATTTTCGCTGAATGCGGGAAAAACTTCCCGGTAATCGTTAAAACGATAACATAGATACTTCGATACGAAAAAGATGAATCAAAAGTGATTCATTTAAGAAAATCAAGACTCTCAATACCCGGTTAAACCGTAACCGTTTCACGCAAAAGAAGTCAACCAAAGTTAACTTTTCAGTTTTCTCCGAGAGAACTGACAAGATCGAAAGACACAGACATATAATTATAGTATTTAAAAAATACTAAATTCGGAAAAGTTACCGGTTATCACAAAAAGGTATACAAACGTGTAAAGGTATACAAACCCACAAAAGCCGATAAAATCGATAAAAACGGATGAAAACGTATAAAAACGTTAAAAACGTATAAAAGGTATATAAACGTGTGACAACTTACAAAAACGACAATAGTAATAATATAATAAAAATAAAATAAATAAAAAATAATTAAATTAATAATAATAATAATAAAATATTAAATAATAATAATAATAATAATGAATTTTTTTAAATAATTAAAAAAAGAACTAAAAAAGTTAAAAAAATAAAAATATTTGCAAAATACATCCCTGTGGTAAACTTTTCGGTTTCCGCAAAATACATCCCTCGTTAGAAAATATCGGAAATAATATTGCATCGTTCCTCCTCAGGAATGTATTATGTCTAACGTTTGCCTAACGAATGATGTAAACTATCAAAAGTTTCTGACAGGCATATATTGTGTGAGAAAATGCAAACCATAAGGCTGGCCGGTATAGGTGCAAAGTCACCTTTGATTTTAGCCACTCACCATTCACACACTATGCCAAAGAATAAAGTCGCGCGTGACTTTTGGTTTCAAAGGTGAACCACTCACCAACTTGAGTGGCAAATATTTCGGCCCCACATGTTTTATTTCCGTTATATATTAAAAAAAAACTTTTTTTTAAAAAAACACCCTCTTTTTACTTATAAATACCAACTAATTCACCCATTTTTATATACAACTCTTCCTATTTCTATACAATCTCTCTAAAAAATTAACACTCATTTTTATTTCGAAAAACATGTCTCACCAAAACACTCCCCGACCCAACAAACGTCAACCAAGAAACCCCAACCGGAGCAATCCGCCGACACCTGAAGGCACGTTTGCGCTCCGAAACCCATCACCGAACACGAACTTGTTACGTCCACAATCATACTATCATCAACCTTACCCAAACCAACCATACCGAAACCCGGCACCGGCACCGCAACAACACGGGTTTTACGTTTACGGGTCACAACCAAACACTTTTCAGGATTACTCGTCCCAACCTTCATCGTTTCCATTTAGCCACCAAGACTACGCGTCACAAACTCAAATGGGTGGTTCGTCATCACAACCACGTACGGATCAAGTCCATTCTCCGATTAATGCATTTTCCCTCGAAGAATTGTACACGCCTGATTTTTCGGACCCTTCGCAAGATAACACCGGATATTGGCAACCACCCAATCCTTACGAAACTTCGGCTGAACAAGTCGCGACATCACCAACGAAGAAGAAGAAGGCGACCCGTAACCGCCAAAAAAGGATGGTTCAAAGCGATGATGCACCCCGACAAACTCCGTGGACAATGCAGGAAGAAATTGCGTTGTGTAAAGGTTGGCTTGCTGTTTCTGAAAACAGCAAGCAGGGTAACTCGAGGAAGTCCAGTGGGTTTTGGTGTGAGGTTTTGTCGTACATAGAGAGCAAAACAGGGCATTACGGAAAACGAACGTACGATATGGTGATAGGAAAATGGAAGACGGTGCGCCCGGCCGTGGTTCGGTTTTGTGGGGTTTACAATAACATCATGCGTATGGGTCCGGAGAGTGGAGCCGGAGACGAAGATTACGTTCAGAAGGCATTGATTCACTATCAAATTGATACCGGCATTCCCTTTAAACTTCGCCATTGTTGGGAGATTTTAAAAGATCATCCAAAATGGCAAGAAATAGCAATTCCAACCTTCAACACAGGGTCTGAGGGAAGTAGCAAGAGGCACAAGTCAACTGGTTCTAGTTCGTTCAACACAGAGTCCGGGGAAGCTAGTATTAATCTGAATACTACTGTTGGCGACAACGATGATGATGATGTGCAGGAAATTCGACGACCACAAGGCAGGGACAAAGCGAAAGCTGCTGGGAAAAAGAGAGGGTCAAAATCATCGGCATCGGCATCGTCAAGCGTAAATGAGGATGCATTGGCTAGGTTGATGGTAACCGAGATGGGTGCTCAGGAGAAAGAAGAACGCTTAGCGTTTTTAGAGATCAAGAGGAGGGAGGTCGAATGTCGGGAACGAGAGATAGAACAACAAGACATGAGGTTCTATCTCCAACCATACGATCACTTGACCGGGGACCAACGGAAGGCAATGGATGAAATAAGGGCAAAGATCAAGGCGAAGTATAACTTGCAGTATTAGTTTACGTTTAAGTTTTTTATTTTTCTATGTATTGTATCGTTTTTATTTTTCTATGTATCGTATCGTTTTTTTTACGTTTTTAATTTATGAATGAAAGTAAATTAAATAAAAAAAATGTTGTGTAAAGTGAGTTTAGTATGAAAGGTGAGTGTTAAAATTGTTGAAAGGTGAGTGGTAAAGTTGGAGAGAGAAAGCTGACGTGGCGCTGGGGGTTATGCTTTGTTACTCCATCCAGCCTAAAGGTTTTAATATTAATTTCACAAATATCAAAAATATAAATTCTAACAAGCTACTTTCATTTACTTTTCTTTCGTACAAATTATAGAACATGCAAAAATCTATCAACCAACTTTCCGACTCTTTCCTCTTTCTTTACATTACTTTACTTTACTTTCCTTTTCACTTAAAATTTCTTAGTTGTGTTTAGTGTGTTTATTTAGTTGGAGAGAAAAAATTTCTTAGTTTTGTTTTTTCAAATTTGTAAAAAAAAAGATTTATTTTTTACAAAACATGCAAAACGCATTCATATGATATTGTTTTTCATTCTCAAAAAATAAGAGAGGTTACAAAGAAAACAAGAAAAACAAAAAAAATTGTGATTTGTAGTTTCCCTTATTAAGTAGGAAAATGTATGTTTTGTGTTTTGTTGAGAATTTTGTTGGAAAACATTGATTTAAACGCGATCCATGTTTTCCTTATTTTTCACAAAACATTGGGAAAACAAAAGTGTTTTTCCCCAACTAAACGCACCCTCATATTTTGTTATTTTTTCTCGTTAACTTTCACACGTAACTTACATACAAATACAATAAGCATATCTTTAATTTCTTAGTTTAAGCCATTTGTGTTCATTATTTTCTTGGTCACTCTACTTTACCATATTAAATACTCACACTTCTCATCAAAAGTTCTCTACCTATATCGTCACCTATTAACCTTTTCTCATATTCATTTCACCAAACACTAAACCGTAAAATCTCTGTTTGTGATACTTGTCCTTGGCCATCCCGAGTTCCATAATTTCTTCCGGCTTGACTCGCGCCTATACCAAACTCCCACAAGCTTGACTCCTACTAGCTTTAATAGCAACATCTTGACTCCCACTAGCCATAGTAGTGAATACCAACCACACCAGCTTGACTTTTGATAGCTTGAATACCAATTACATCAGCTTGACTCCCACCTACAACTGTTTGACTACCAAGTACACCACTTTCACTAGCTTCTGCATTACCATCACCTACATAAAGTGTCATATTGTTAAACCTAATTATAGAAATACATAAAGTGTCATAATGTTAAAACTAATTATAGAAAATTAGAAAGACATAATCAAATTACAATATAGTGTAGGGTATAAAAGCTAACATGTATTTGCACATTAGCCTTGTCCTTTGCAAGTGGATTTATTATGACTTAGATGAGCACAAACCTGACAAGTAACTGTTCTGCCTCTTTTGCTTAGTTTATCATCTTTAAACATGGGTTCATCCTAAATTCTAGACCCCCTTTGTCTTTATAGGTCTGTCAACTTGCTTGTGATGATATGGTGGTAAAAGAGTTATAGGATGTGGAAGTACAGGGACTGGACTGCAACATTCTAATAGTTCAGGGGTGTAATCTATTAAGTAGTTTGCATCTTTGTAATTAGGCGAGAAAGTCTGTTTCCCTCTATATAAACTATGTAACTAACTTCATTTCTTAATCAATCAATAACACAGTTCATTTCACCAAATTCTCTCTTTCACTATGTGTTTTCATGTGTGTGATAGCTCACTGTTCCAGTTCACATGGTATCAGAGCCGAACAATGATGTTAATCCTTGTTTGATTCACCCAGATTTCATGTTTTCTTCATTTCTTGATAACTGATTATGTTACAAATGGTTAGTGGCGGTTAAAACCGTTGATCTTTGTAATTTCTAGTTAATTGATCAAGATTGAGTGTATTTGTGATTTTTGATTGAATTCAAGCTTTCGTAACGCAATCATGCCTCCTGTTGATCCATATGATCCTCTGTTCTTTCATCATGCTAATGGTCCTGGTTCTTTGCCAATTCAAGAGAAGTTAATTGGGGCTCAAAACTATAGATCATAGAGAAGGTCTGTTGAGATAGGATTATCTACCAAACACAAGTTAGGCTTTATTAAAGTTACAATTGCTAGGCCTAATACTGTTGGTAATTCTTCTGATCAGTGGGATACTTGTAATAACATGGTGATAAGCTGGTTAATGACATTTGTTAATGAGTCAATTGCTAAGTCTATAATGTTTGTTTCTACTGCTAGTGAAATTTGGTTGCAGTTAGAAAAGCGTTTTGCATTGAGTAATGGTTCTAGAAAGTATAAGTTGAATATGGAGATTTATGATACAAAGCTATCAGGTTAACCTATTTCTAAGTACTATACTAAGATGAAATGTATTTAGGAAGAATTAGACTCCATGGTTGATTTACCAAGATTGACTACCCTTACTACTAAAATCAATGCTTTTTTGGCTGCAATTAACACTCAAAAAGAAGAGCAGAGGCTTTTTCAGTTTTTGAATGGGTTGGATGATCACTTTAATGCTCAAAGAAGTCAATTGTTGTTAATGACTCCTTTACCAAGTGTTGAATCAGCTTGTGCTTTACTTTAACAAGAAGAGTCACAAAGGGAAGTGTTTGGTAATTCTATTAGTTTCGGAGTTGAGGTTACAACTTTGCTAAGTAAATAAGAAAGTAAAGAAAAGTGTTCAATTTGTGGTTTCAAATGGCATCCTCCTGAAAAGTGTTAGGAGAAGGTTGGTTATCCTATTTGGCATTACAAATTTAAGCAGAATCAAGCAAATAATAAGCCTAAAGGTGTGGGGGTCAAACAAGGCAATGAAAGTCAATCAAGAAGGTCTGCAGCTGCAGTGGAATCAGGTCATATTGTATTCACTTCTAAGCAGTTTGAACAACTCATGAAGAACTTGCCACTGTTTGCTCAAGGAGATTTCAAGCTACCTACAAACATTAATGATGAGCTTGACAATGACTGTGTTGCATGTATATCTTGGCATTATTTTTTATCCACTTCTACACTTGTTATACAAGGATGGATATTGGATACTAATGCCACAGATCACATGACCTCTATCACAACTGATATGCTTGAGCTTAAGACATTGAAATTCAAACCTTTAATTACTCTTCCAAATGGTCAAACATCACTGATTTCACAAATAAGGAAAGTTCAGCTTAAGAATAATATACTACTTAATGATGTTCTAGTTGTGCCATCATTTAAGTTTAGTCTGCTATCTGTTCCTAAACTGACCCAAGATAACAACTGTTTTGTCTCCTTTTATCCACAATTTTGTGTGATACAGGACTTGACAACAAGTAAGGTTTCAGGACTGGGGAAAAGGAAAGTTGGATTGTATCATCTGCTCAATATCCCTCTTCATTAGATTCATACTGTTAGGATTTCATTTTATATGGCGACATTACGGAATTATCATAGTTTATCATAGTCACATACACAGGGACTAGAATAGGTAATGTTGTATAGTTTAGTAGCGTATGGACTATAAGTACCCCTCTATGGCTTCTATGGAGGGGTTAAGACTCTTGTAACATTTTCCATTTCATCTTATTTTTACACATTTATTTCTCTCTCTACTCTCTCTCACTAGAAACATGACAATCTTATGGTTTGAGTCTCCCTAACCACCGGATCAATGATTCTTTAAAACTAACATTTGGTATCACGAGCCTAGGTTTCATTCTTGGGCCGGGTCGATTTGATTTTTGGGTTTCGTGTCTTAAATCTGTCATTATTTATAAAATATGTCATTTTTGTCCTTTGCCATTGTTTAATGATAGATCTGTGTCTCATGCTTGTGGCTTATTCACTGCTTATCCACAGCTTATTTTGTGGCTTAGCTTGGTAGAAAAAGCGATAGAAGTAACCTGTTAGTCTGTTTACGCTTATTTCGTCCTTGCTTATTCTTAGATCTGTTTTTTTCAAACTTATTTTTCTGGGCTTATTTGAAGATTTGAAGGCTGCGAAATATGCTTTCTTTTTGTGTGTGCGAAATAAGTTGGTAGGTCATTGTGCAAAATATGTAATACATGTGCGAAATATGTAATACAGGTTAATGTGAAATATGTATGGACATATTGATGCGAAATATTACATTTTCTAAAACAAAACTATGCCCAAAATTTGTCATAAGCCTATGAAATATGTAGACCATGACCAGTCCGAGTCAACTCGATAATTACTGAGTTGACTAAGTCAACTCAACTGAGTTGGTAAAACCAGTCAAAGAAGGCAGAAACAAGAAAAGAATAACAGATACTCAAACTTAAACCACCACAAACAACATCAACAACAGCCAACTTTATTACAAATCCAACCAAGACTAATCCTATAACCCATCGTCACATTGTATCTCTACTACATCTTCTTCCAACACCCATCAAAGACTCAAAATACAATGAAATAAAAGATCTCAGTTTCATTTATTTTCATGTGTTTCAATTAAGTCATGACTTTACAAGATCAAGAACATGAAATGGAAACTCATCATTGATCTTTGAAGCATAGCCTCTTATTGTTTAATATTTGAAACTTAAGAAAGATTTTTAACAACAATGTTAAAATTAAACTTTGTTTCGTTAAAGATACAAGAACAATCAAACACCAAGTTGACCCTACCTGAGACCCTCCAAAGGATCTAGTTGTCGTGTTCTTGTATGCCTCGATTAAATGAATGATAAAAGAAGATCCTTGGTTCGGTTCTTATTAGCAGGAATCCAAAAGGGTTATTAGTTTGTTTGCTGATTCGATCTTGGTTATGAAAGATGATAACATTTGTTTTTGAGTTGTGATTCACGGTTAACATCAAACAAAGAGATGAGAGATTATTTCTTTGGTTGTTGGGTTTCAGGTTATGGGATTTGAGATGGAGTGATAAGAAAGATGAGTCTGACTAAAGAGATGGGGGCGTGTTAGTTGTGATTAGGGTTTGGAATGTGAGAATGATTAGGGATTTCTAGCATCTTACATCCCAAATTATTAATGGATCGGGTAATAGTAAATGGGCAGACCGGGTATATAGCTCAAACTTTGAACCATCCAAAGTTATTGAAGGTTTTTAGGCTGGTGTATGTTGGGCTCGATTGAACTAATCCAAAAATTAATCATGTCGAGGTTATTTTTTTTGTCTAAAGTTGGTTTATGAATTTATAATTAGGGTTTACAACGAGACTAATTGACAAGATCATTTTGTGACGAGACCGGGATCAATAATTATAAAGAATCATTACTCTTTAAAGTGTAATGAATAGATTTGGTATTAATATTTCTAAGTGACTACGGATTTGATCGGGTATCACTTATTTGAGATTGAAGTTAGATTTCACGAGGGCGTGTACTTATTTTGTCTTTGGTTCTTTCTACCTCCTCAACGAAGATGACGTGTTTAGCTTACATTTTAAGATGAAGACTTGGGTTATCTAGTTACCAGCAGTCGGGGTAGATGGTTGAAGACCTGGATAACTATCACTTAAAGGAGTTATATTGTAGTACTTAGTGTCACACGCAGAAGACGATGTGGATAATCGCAAGAGGTAATGAAAGTCTCATACTTTGTTTGGTGAGTATAGAGTACTTAGAGATTTTCATGGAGCACAAATTCTCTACACCGTTCTTCACGCATTAGTGCAAGCTAAAGTCATTAGGACAGGGAATTCTACTTCAGTTTCAAGTTTGGTATATCGGGTTCACTCCATCAGTGGTTACTTCAAATAGCCTACAAAAGGGTTGGTAAAAAGATAGCCAGAGAGAGTTTAGGAGTAGAGATTTGATCAGCAGTTGTTTCTCACAGGATAGATTTGAGCTAATTTATTCTTCACACAAGAATTCAAGTATATGTGCATACAAGGTTTTGCTGATTCCGAGGTATCGAAACCAGCAAGGGGGAAGAAGATGATAGACCAGAATGCACAACAAGTACACGTGATAGAGCCCATACCCTTTTTCTTATTTGAGGTCATTTTGGGAAGACAATTGTCATAACTGTAGAGAAAATTAGTGTTTTAACTTGTTATTTCTGGTGCATTACTTCAACCACATAGGGGAAGAGATATCTTGTTATTTTTAGTATGCATTATTTGAGCTTCCAGAGGGGAGAGTTGTGAGAAGAATTATTCAAGCGTGAGAAGATACGTTGCTGATCCTGTTAATATTTTCCCGAACAGTTAATTACTAAGCTTATTATCAAAGGAGCAGTAATATTTGATGTGGTTTACTACTAATTCCTTTATGTACTTAATTATTCTAAGCTTGTAAGAAAACTTTAAAACTACTCAAGAGAGGATTGCTGGTTCGGGGGAAGCTATGAAAGCTTCTAAATCAAGAATATGCGGCATGAATTAGGGGGAAGCTAATTCAGAAGCTTCTCCTTAACCAGAAGTGTATGGGTTGCCTAGTTCATGCCTATTGCCATATTTATCCTACAAGGTACTACAATGATGATTCGTGTTGGAGTGCAGACTTGAAGTCAAAGACTACAGAAGACATCATCAGCATTGGAAGCTTCGTGGAAGTTCTTGTTCTTATTCAATATGTACTTGTTAGGAAAATATTGTAAGTAATTCCATATATCGTCCCATGGGGGAAGATTGTTAGTATTTCATTTTATGTGACGACATTACAGAATTACCATAGTTTATCATAGTCACATACGCAGGGATTAGAATAGCCGATGTTGTATAGTTTAGTAGCGTATGGACTATAAGTACCCTCTATGGCTTTCATGGAGGGATTGAGACTCTTGTAACCTTTTCCATTTCATTTTATTTTACACATTTATTTCTCTCTCTACTCTCTCTCACTAGAAACATGACTATCTTATGGTTTGAGTCTCTTCGGCCACCGGATCAATGATTCTTTAAAACTATCAACCTAGACGCAATACAAAGAACAATAGGATCCAGCAAACATCAAGTAGTAAGGAGAAGAATAAGAGAGTAGAAGTTCAACCTAGGAAGTTTAAGTCTTTTTCGAATAAGAACAATCATGCTTCTGATTGTAATGTAAATGTAAAACATGTTGTGTTGAATTCAGATTATGAAAATGTTTGTTTTACATGTAATGACTAGTTTTTTCTACTAATCATGATTTGTATGTTGTTAAATATTTGAATAATGGGAATAAACGTGCAAAGGCAAAATAACAAAAAAGACATAATGGAAACCTACTAGTAGGATGTTTACCATTGTTGGACATAAATGGATACCAATAGGAAGAACATTTAGAATGGTAGGAAATCAGTGCCCCCATACCAAAATCATTCCTACCCAAGTAGTGACCACATGGAAACTAATCCAAACCAAAGTAATTCCAAGTGTTGCACCTAGCATGCGAACAAAAAGAGATTATGCCAAAGCTAGGAACTTTCCTCAAAAGACATACCTTAATAGCAAATGTCACCCATTTAACGATCACTCCTTTGGCATACCATCTACTTCTAGAGTTCAAAAACAACAAAATCTGAGTTTTGGATATCTAGGAGTAACCTAGGAATGCTAATAACTCGGAACCCAATAGAAGTTGGGGATCCAGAAAATTTTCAATTTTTCCATTTTTCTTTGTTTTGTTTTTGTACAGATTGTAGAAATAGTTCTTTGGTACCTGGATTTCGAATGTTCTAAAGATATGACCAAACAACACGATAAGCTCATCACCTTTGTCTCTAAGTTCAACGGATCAGTCAGATTCAAGAATGACCATTTTGCAGCAATCATGGGTTATGGAGATCTTCAGATTGGGAATTTACTGATTTCAAGGGTATATTATGTTGAAGGACTTGGTCACAATTTATTCTCAGTCGGACAATTTTGTGATTCATATCTTGAAGCAACTTTTCATAAACACACATGTTTTGTTCGCAATTTGAAAGGTGTTGATTTACTCTCAGGATCACTCGGTACAAATCTTTACACAATATCACTGGAGGATATGATGAAGTCTTCACCAATTTGTTTATTGTCCAAAGCCTCAATGACTAAATCATGGTTATGGCACCATCGTTTATCCCATTTAAACTTTCGTACCATAACCAAAAGAAGGTCTTGTTAAAGGATTGCCTAAGCTGAAATACGAAAAAGATCACTTGTGTTATGCGTGTTAATTGGGTAATATAAAGAAGCAATCTCAAAAAACCAAACCTGAACCAAGTACTAACGAAAGATTACAAATGTTACATATGGATTTGTGTGTGATGCCGGGTCTTGTGGACTCACAAAGAGTTTTACAATCCACTAGGCAGAGTACCTAACCGGTGTAGTGTAGAAAGGTAAGACTCGGGGGTTGTTATCGTTCTCTAGGGGAATACCGTGTGAAGGCTCGAACTAAATCTAATAGAAATCTTAAGGGGTTGAAAGAAGATTGTTTTTGTATTTTTATATTTTATAGAAAGCAAGTAAAATTCTGGTTTTAAAGGTAGGTTTTGGTTTTAACTAATTAAACTAGTAATTAAATCTAACTACTTTGGTGAGAACTCGTATGATAAACATACGTATTTACTTAATCATGCACTACTCCTCAAGTTGCTTCTTCTAATTCTGCTGCTTTGTCACACTTGTGATGATCTGTGTATGTATTTCCTAGGTCATGAACAGATTACACGAATCTGCCGTCTATGTAATATTCCGTTAAGGCAACGCACAGGTAAGGTAGTATGAAGACTATTACAAGGCCCCTAAGAGTACATTACATGCATTAAAACACTTAAGAGGGATCAACCATATTAGGGGTAAGGTAGTATGAAGACTGTTACCAATGGTATCCTTTCCACATAGTCACGTTCCCTTAGACGTCTATGCTAATGTTATATTTTATAGCTAGTTTTCTAAAGCCTAACGCGCACATCCATCACAAGAAGCAGCATCAAAAGGATCTACAACCTAAGTTTCATGCAATCATAAGCAAATACTAATGGATCTAGCCTAACATATTAAAAGGAAGCGAAGAGCAACAATCAATCACACAACACATATACATATTTAATGATAAAAGATAGAAGACTTCACTTGATTAAAACATGTGTTTAAGGCTGATACAATAGGGTTTTGATACCCTAAAAATGCCCTAAAAACTTCTACAAATAGTTAGGGTTCGTCTCCCAAAAGTTGCATACAAGTTCCACACGTTCCACACTTAAAACCCTAAAATCGAGTTTGTATATATCTGAAATAGGCCGCGACGGCATCGCAAGATTTCTGATGTCGTCGCTTCGCTGAAGCTTCTAGGGTTTCTTTTGAGGTGGTTACATCCTGACGCTGTCACACTTTTCATGACACCATCTCTTGAAGGTTCTGACGGCGTCGCTGAGAAATTGCGACGCCATATCCAGACTCTGTGAGAAATTCCTGAAACCACTTCGTTGTAAAGCTGCAATCTTGTCCCGTTTCTTCCCCAAATGAGTCCATGTCACGTGTATATCCTCCAAAAGCTTCCTAAATTATAAAAACACAAAAAAGAAACGATTAAGCACGTATTTTAGGCATATTTGCGTGATTTAGGGGGTTAAATCACTCTGAAAAAGTGTATAAAATGACACCTCATCAAATACCCCTACACTTGGGATTTGCTTGTCCTCAAGCAAATGAGTTTTTCTACCTAGAGAATAGCAATATCGGGGGCATATAACTTACTTTTCAAAGATAATTTCGGCACAACCAATTAGACCTAGTAAATAAAAGCACGGAAAATATATACTAGCGCCTTACATAAGTGTTTGGATTCTCTCTTTCTCTCAGGTGTATAATGAATTATAACAATAAAATAAATGAGAAAATAACACTCATTACCTGTCATAACATATAAATTACCATATAAATTACCTAATGAAACTCCTAAGAACTCCAGAGCTTCTTCTTATCAAATATAACATGCAAATCAAAGGCAAGAAACAACTATACCTAGCGTAAAATTCGGCACGATAATAATATACAATAATATGATTAGGGTTTTGACACTACGGAAGCAATAAAGATAGGATGATTGTGCTAAATAAAATCGTGGCTTTCTGCAAAGTTTAGGAAAATTACAAATTCTGGAAATTATACAAAATTAATTTATCAAAAATAATAGAAAATTCGATTTTTTACAAATCTGGAGACTTGAAGCCATCAGGAAAGATCCTGACGTTGTCTCCAAACACTGAAGATTTCACATTCATTTTCTTGAAAAAAAATTTGCACGCAATTCCTATTAGTTATTTTCTGGAAAAAAATACTGCATAAACCACGAAAATTATTAGCACAAACATATGACTCTAACAAACATGACACAAGACGCAGATTAATCTAAATGATTTATTTTTATATGTAAATGGTTCTTATAAACTGAATATTTTTCCTTACACTTATTTGATGCAAAATACCTTTGATTGTAGTTAAGACAAAGTTAAAAACAAAATAAAACATGATCACAAATAATTCAAACATAATAAAACAAACAATAAAGAATAAAACACACGACACTCCTAAAATACGAGAAAATAAAAGATTGGGTTGCCTCTCAATAAGAGCTTTTCTTTATTTAATGAGTCTTTAGCTAGACTCGGTGTCACACTCCTTACGTGACTGCTCCTTTGTTACTTACTTCTTCTTTAAGTGCATCTACATCAAATGACCCATCAAAATTTATCCTATAAGTTTCCTCTTTATATGATGGATCAAGCTTGTCCACCTCCATGTAAAAACCTTTTTTCAAATCAGACGCCCTTTTAAATCCTCTCCTATAATCATCTTCACTGAGTATCACCCTAGATGATAACAAGTCGTGTCCTTCACTGGTTAAGTCATCCATCTCAGAATCTTTATATGGAGTTTTAAAAGTGACTTCCTTAATTCCATTTGTGAACGTGATCAACCCTTGTTCCCTATTTAATATTAGTTTAGTGGTCTCTACAAATGGTCGACCAAAGACTACTTGAGATAGACTAGGATCTATGTTAGCTTCAATATTCTCGAGGATGGTAAAATCCATAACGTGACTCATATTTCCTATGAACACATGCATATCCTTCCCTATTCTGACGAAATTATGCCCCCTAAATTTATACTCCCGTTTTTTATGGGATTGTAACAAGCTAATGACATAACAGTTATAGGTGAATCTAAATCGATGTATGCATTGGCTATGAACTTACGTCCTATCATTCATGGAATCTTTAAAGTTACTAGGGTCCCCTTTCTCAATTCTAAAGTCGAAGCTTAATGAATAACTCAACATCTTCTCTAACAACGACTCATAGACCAACTCATCACACGTGTCCACTAAGTCAAGGGGCTCTTCATACTCCGTCCATTCCCCTGCTTCTTCTACTTCATTCATTTCTCCACACGTTCTATCATCCAAATCATTCCGTTTTATGTCCCGTGACTTGACTTCTTTAATTTCTGGTTTAGAGCCGTCTAACCCTTCCTCCACTTTAACAACTGTGTCACGATCATTGTCCTTAGTCGCGTTGGTTTCTATGACACCTGCATCTCTAGATTCGCCCTCTTTTTTTATAAAGGTGATTGTGTTGACAAAATAGACGTGCTTGGGGGAGGAGGATCTCCTATTTTGTTCCCCTAAAGATGATTAGGATTGATATTTTGGAGAGAGTAATTTTGAAAGACTTTTAATTCCTTTGTTTTGAGGTGCTTCGTTCTCATGATGAGCATGGTAAACGACATTTATACGAGGCGTGGGATCTTTTGCAACATCACGAACGGGTGGATTGTCAAACTTTTCCGAAACAACCTTCCATAACGTGTTGATTTTGTTGATTACTTCATCTTGTTGTTGCTTGAGTTGGGTCCTAAGGCTAGACAATCTTTTCTCTTGATGAGAATCAAAACCATTCAAGACCCTCTTAATTTTCGTTTGATAACTTGAGGGTCCGTTAGTAAGTTGGAAGAGTAGGTGGAAAATGACACATTTTGTAGACTTGAGAATTTTTGAGTTCGTTCCCAATTAAAGTTTGGTTTATCCTCCAAGCATTAGTGGCTTCATTAAAGTTTCTTGGTCCTTGGTTGGTAGTGAACTACTTACCTCCCAGTTCGTTGTTACGCAAGGGTGCATACTCAACATAAGCTTGCTCAGGATTTTCCATGCAGTATTGAGTGTCGTGGGGACCACTACAAATTTCGCATGAAGAAGCGATTTTCTTCACTTGAACGAGTGGTTTAGGAGCAAGATGAGCTTCCATCAAGCGTTGGACTTGATTTTCAAGCTCGATGAGACGACGGTCGGATGTACTCGGGACATCTTGAGGCAAAGAGATTTCCTTGACCGGTTTAGCAAAGTCTCTTGGGTCATTCCAACTTTCGTTGTCATAGAGGGCGAGGTCCTCTAATAGTGCCCATGATTCTTCAGCATTTTTGGCTTGTAGCTTACCACCGGCCGCTTGATCGATGGTTCGCCTTGTGGCTGGATTGAAATGGTCATAATAGATTTGGACTTCGAGCCAAAGATCGATGCCATGATGAGGGACTTTTTAGAGTAAGTCCTTGAAACGAGTCTATGCTTCAGAGAGAGATTCGCTCCGATGTTGTTGGAATATCAAGATGTCATTTTGAAGTTTAGAAGTCCTTTTGGGTAGAAAGAATTAAGGAGGAAACGAGTAGTAAGATCCTCCAAGTGGATATGGATCATGCTAGAAGACGTTCAAGCCAATTGCTAGATTGATCGTGAAGGGAAAATTAAAATAACTACAGGAGCGTCCTTTCCTTATTTGCAACATCAAGGTCAAATGAGTCCACAAGTTTTAGAAAATCCTTAATATGTTGATTTGGATCCTCAGACCGAAGTCCATGGAATGAGCATCCGTTTTACACCAACCGGATGGTGTCGGATCGCAAAGGTACCACATTGTTCCCACCGGAGAGCTCAATGGTGTTTCGAGAGACCTCGTGGCTAGGTTTGGAATAGTCTCTTAAGGTACGGACGGGATTTTCGTTTTCCATGGAGGTCAACAAAAATGATTTACAAAACAAATGACACAAAGAAAAGATTGACTAAAGAAAGCTAATTTACAGAAATTAAAAATCTCACTTGATAGAAATCAAGCGAGTAGACCTAAGCTAAATATAATTCGAGACCTATACTATTCTCCACGCAGCAGCGCCAAAAAATTAATGCGGGTCTTGTGGACTCACAAAGAGTTTTACAGTCCCCTAGGCAGAGTACCTAACCGTTGTAGTGTAGTAAGGTAAGACTCGGGGTTGTTATCCTTCTCTAGGGGAATAGCGCATAAAGGCTCGAAATAAATCTAATAGAAATCTAAAGGGGTTGAAAGAAGACTGTTTTTGTATTTTTATATTTATAGAAAGCAAGTAAAATTCGGGTTTTAGAGGTAGGTTTTGGTTTTAACTAATTAAACTAATAATTAAATCTAACTACTTTGGTGAGAACTCGCATGATAAACAAACATATTTATTTAATCATGCACTACTCCTCAAGTTGTTTCTCCTAATTCTGCTGCGTTGTCACACTTGTGATGATATGTGTAAGTATTTCCTAGGTCATGAACAGATTACACGAATTCACCGTCTATGTAATATTCCGGTAAGGAAACGCACAAGTAAGGTAGTATGAAGAGTATTACAAGGCCCCCAAGAGTACATTACATGTATTAAAACACTTAAGATGGATCCACTATATTAGGGGTAAGGTAGTATGAAGACTGTTACCGATGGTATCCTTTTTGCACACTCGCGTTTGCCTAGACATCTATGCTAATGTGCTAACATGTAATATATCACTAAACTAAGAATGATCCAAAGGTCGGGGAGGAAAGAAAAGAAAGATAGCCATTTATTAGATTTAGAGAGAGAAAGATAAGATGTGTGTCTTTCTAGAGAGAAGGAGGAGAAACACACACACTTATGATATTACAAATGTTTTCCTCACCCTCCTATGGAAGTATAGGAGGGTATATATAGTCCTAGATATGCCTAACTATCATCTAATGACATTATTAGTCCTTGCGTATCCGACTATATGTAAACTAATGTAATTCCGTATAAGTCTTCATATTTTAAGGCTAACAATCTTCCCCTAATATGTAGACATACATAATTACTTACAAAGTTCCTAACAAGTACAAATACAAACAAAATAAAGTCTTCCATAGCTCTTCCAATTCTAAAGATGTCTTCTGCGTCCTCTAGTCTTGATACTTGTACTCCAGCTTAGATCTTCAGTGTCTTTACTTGTACAGGAACCATTATAGTATGCATGAGTTGGATTAACTTCCCCCCAATCCATGCATCATGTCTTGAGCAGATTCTAAAACTTTGATGTAGCTCGAACGATCTTCTAACATTGACATTTAAAGTGCATAACGTAATTTTGTAAAAGAATAAACCAACCACACCAACTAATACTGCTTCTATATTGTATCATGACATTTGGTCTTGGTGAATATCCGTTCGAGGGTACATGCGAGAGATCAGCAACAAATCTTCTCACGTATGTTGAATACTTCACAAACCATACTAAGTAAAGTAGTATACACTACTTCCCGCTGGAAGTTGATCTGATTACATCAAAGTACACGTTTTCCCCCATGACGGTTTTGAACTCTCAGAAGCATCATTGACGTATACGACCATATACTCGAGAAGTCCTTATCTTAAGCAAACATCTTGAAAATTATGAATGACATTGAAGATCTTTAAAAGATTTTACTTAGACTGTGAAGTACCATTGACGTTCTATAGTTTCAAATATCTCATGAGAATTGCTGATCACATCTTATCCTTTAAACTCTCTGGCTAACTTACCAACCACGTATTCTATCAGCTATTTGTTGTGACCACATGGTGAAGTAAACCTGATATACCAAACTTGAAAATAAGGTAAAATCCCCTGAATTTGTTACTTAAGTTTGGACTGTTGTTCATTGAAGAACGGTGCAAAAGCAAACCTCTAAGTACCCTATACCCAACATCAAAAGTATAAGAAGTACAACACTTCTTGAAATTATCTACATCGGCATCTGCGTGTGACACTAAGTAATACAATGTAACTCCTTTAAGTGATAGTTAACTAGGTCTTTAACCAACCACCCCGACTACTAGAAACTAGATAATCCATGTCTCAATCATAACTGTATACGTTTAAGCAAGTCATCAATCGATAGAGGGTTTTTAAGAAAAGAGGTAGAAAGTAAAAGGAAGTCTCGATGATGAAATAAGTAGATGCCTTTGTGAAACCCACTTCAATCTCAAATAAGGGATACCAAATCAACTTCATGATCACTTAACATTCTAAATCCAAATCTATAGCCGTTTTGACGTTTTAGTGAATCTTTAATGTCATAGGATCGTTTTAGCATTAAGTGTTGTGTTTGCTTTGGTGTTTTGATTGAATGTTGTTAAACTAGGACAAATGTTGTAATGAATTGTCGTTAACAGATGAACATTGTCTAGATAACGTTGTCATGAAAGTATAATCGTAGAATAAGGACTAGCGGTGTAAAAGAATTTGACTTTGGAGGGTAAATAATCAAACATCAGAATTTTCAAGTCAAACCTCATAAGTTGACTAGTCAAACTGCATAAGTTGACAAGTCAAACTGCCTAATGGTTGAGGTCAAATTGCTTAAGTTGACAAGTCAAACTGCATAAGTTGACAAGTCAAACTTCTCTTCAAAGGTAGACAAAATGCATAAGTTGACTAAGTCAAATTGTCTTAGAAAGAAGTCCAAATTGCTTATTTTGACTAGTCAAGCTTGGATCAAATCGCACAATTCAAGTGAATCAAATCGCATAAGTTGAAACTGCCAAATCGCACATCTAATTTGCCAAATCGCACCTTATATTGATCAAATCGCACCTTATATGGTTAAATCGCACATTTTTAAATATCAAATCGCACATTCAGTTTCATCAAATCGCACATTCAGTTTCATCAAATCCCAGTTTGACTTTGAGCCAAATCGCACATTTTAGTTTTATCAAATCACACCTTTTTGAAGCTTAAATCGCATAAGAAAATGATCAAATCACATGTTTTTCTGCCAAACCGCATGTTTTGCTGAAAAACACCATACGACCAAAGAACTTAAAAAACCTCTAAAAACCTTGATTTTGACGTTTTTGGCTAATGTTTTTTGCAAAACTCATCATATTTATGCTATATCAATCATAAAAACACAAACTTTAACATTGAGAACATCAAAATTTGTGACTTTAATTTTTTTAAATGGAAAACTTTATCACGAGCCTTTAATCCCACGAATCAAACCAACACAAACACAAAACGCTCCTAGGCTCTGCTACCAATTGATAACCATGAATATTCACTAACAAAACAATAATCCAAAGGTCGGGGAGGAAAGAAAAGAAAGATAGTCATTTATTAGATTTAGCAAGAGAAAGGTAAGATGTGTATGTGTTTTTAGAGAGAATGAGGAGAAACACACACTTATGTGATTACAAATGTTTTTTTCACCCTTCTATGGAAGTATAGGAGGGTATATATAGTCCTAGATATGCCTTATTATCATCTAATGACATTATTAGTCCTCGTGTATCCGACTGTATGTAAACTAATGTAATTCCATATAAGTCTTCATATTTTAAAGCTATCATAATATAATATTTTATAGCTAGTTTTCTAAAGCCTAACGCGTACATCCATCACAAGAAGCAGCATCAAAAGGATCTACAACCTAAGTTTTATGCAATCATAAGTAAATACTAATAGATCTAGCCTAGCATATTAAGAGGAAGCAAAGAACAACAACCAATCACACAACACATAGACATATTGAATGATACAAGATAGAAGACTTCACTTGATTAAAACATGTGTTTAAGGATGATACAATAGGGTTTTGATACCCCAAAAATGCCCTAAAAGCTGCTACGATTAGTTAGTGTTCGTCTCCCAAAAGTTTCATACAAGCTCCACAAGTTTCACACGTTCCACACTTAAAATCCTAAAATCGAGTTTGTATATATAGGAAATAGGCTGCGCCGGCGTTGCAAGATTTCTGACGCCATCGATTCGCCGAAGCTTCTAAGGTTTCTTTTGAGGCGGTTACATCCTGACGCCGTCACACTTTTCTTGACGCCGTCTCTTGAAGGTTTCGACAACGTCGCTAGGAAATTGCGACGCCGTCTCCAGACTCTGTGAGCAATTCTTGAAACCACTTCATTGTAAAGCTGCAATCTTGTCCCATTTCTTCCCCAAATGAGTCCAAGTCATGTTCATATCCTCTAAAAGCTTCCTAAATGCTAAAAACATAAAAAGAAATGATTAAGCATGTATTTTGGGCATATTTTCATGATTTAGGAGGTTAAATGACCTCGAAAAAGTGTATAAAATGACACCTCATCATTGTGGCCAATGCGGGTGGAGAGTATCAATGAGAAGAAATACATTTTGTTAGTAGATGACTACTTACGGTTCACATGGGTGAAATTTCTGAGAACTAGGGATGAGACTCCAGAGCTTATTGTCAAATTTCTGAAACAAGTGCAAGTAAGTCTTCAAGAAACTGTTAGATTTGTTCGTACAGATAATGGAACAGAATTTGTGAATCAGACTTTAAGGTCGTACTTTGAAGATGTTGGGATTACTCACCAGACTTCAATTGAAAGAACACCACAACAGAACGACGTTGTTGAAAGGCAGAAACACACTCAAGTAGAGGTTGCATGTACAATGCTTATTTTTTAGAAATCACCATAGTTCTTGTAGGCAAAAGCTATTGCAACTGCGTGTTACACTCAAAACCAATCCCTAATCCACACTCGATACAACAAAACACCATATGAATTGCTTCGTAATTGTAAACCAGATCACAAGTTTCTTCATGTATTCGGTGCACGGTGTTATCTGACCAATGATGGTGAGGATCTTGGAAAATTGAAACCAAAAGTAGTCATTGGTATTTTCATTGGTTATTCTCCAGCTAAGAAGGCATACCGGATCTATAACAAGAGAACAAGACTGATCATGAAGACAATATATGTTCAATCCGGTGAGCTGATCGCAATGACTTATGAACAATTCAATTCAGGACCGAAACTCAATTATTGACTTCTAAACAAATTAGTTCACGACTTGTGCCAAAAATAGCTTCTTCAACATCAACTAAACCACCGTCAAAGAAGGATTTAGATTTTCTGTTTCAACCATTGTTTGATGACTACTTTAAACCAACATCAAGAGTTATATCTCCAACCATTTCTATTGCAACTCTATCTTAAGATACAGCCGGGATACTTTCTTCAACAACAATTGATCAAGATGCTCTTTCACCAAGTACTGCACCAATCACCAATGAAACAATTACTCCAATCCAAGACAACAATGTTGAAGAGCAAAACCAAGAAAAAAAAGATCCAGAGTATGATAGCGACAACTTCACTAATCCTTTTGAACCACTAGAAACTAGTTCAGTAGAATTGATCAAGATGCTCCTTCACCAAGTACCTAGGCCTTCAAACATTATCCTCATTAGTCTGAAATGGATCTTCAAAGTCAAGTTAGATGAATATGAGGGTGTATTAAAGAATAAAGCTCTGTTAGTAGCAAAGTGTATCGTCAAGAGGAAGGGATTGACTTTGAGGAATTGTTCACATCGGTTGCACGTATCGAAGCCATCAGAATCTTAATTGCATATGTTGCTCACAAGAACATGACAGTCTATCAGATGGATGTGAAAACTGCATTTTTGAATGTGGAATTAAAAGAAGAGGCATACGTGAGTCAACCATAGCGGTTCGTAGACTAGGATCATCCAAACCATGTTTTCAGACTAAAGAAAGCTCTTTATGGGTTAAAGCAGGCTCCACGTGCTTGGTATGACATGCTCTTTTAATTCCCACTCGGTCATAAATTCGTCAAAGGTGCGATCGATCCAACACTTTTCACTTAGAAAGAAGGCAATGACATCATTTTGGTACAAATTTATGTAGATGATATTATATTTGCATCAACAAAACCAAAATTTTGCAAAACGTTTGCCAAAGAAATTAGCTCCAAATTTAAGATGTCGATGATGGGAAAAATGTCTTTCTTTTTAGGATTACAAGTTTTTCAAAGTACTAGAGGCATCTTCATTAATCATTCTAAATATGCATTAGAAATGTTAAAGAAATATGGAGTGGAATCTTGTGATGCTGTGGACACTCCAATGGTAGAGCGTTCCAAACTTGATGAGGATCCACAAGGGACTCAAGTTGACCATATTCGACAGAAGTATGGTTGGCTCCCTTATGTATCTTACTGTTAGTAGACTTGACCTTATTTTTGTTGTCTGCATGTGTGTACGATACCAGGAAAAGCCTACCGAAAAGCACTTAACTGCGGTAAAATAAGTATTTCGGTACCTCAAAAGAACCATACATATGGGTCTTTAGTATCCAAAGGACACCGGTATTGAACTAATTGCTTTTACAGACACTGACCATGCAGGTTGTCAATATACTAGAAGGAGTACATCAAGAAGTACACAATTTTTGGGAGAAAAGTTAGTAAGCTGGTCATCCAAGAAATAAAAGTGTACCGCTATATCAAAAACAGAGGCTAAATACGTTTCCTTTTCTGGATGTTGTGCATAAATCTTATGGATAAGTTCACATTTGACAGATTATAGATTCGACTTCAACAGAATTCCTATGTATTGTGACTCCAAAAGTGCAATAGCTTTATCCTGCAACTCCGTTCAGCACTCAAGGACAAAGTACATCGTTGTTCGATATCATTTCATTAAGGAGCAAGTGAAGAACAAAACAGTTAAATTATATTTTATCAAGACAACATACCAACTGGAGGATATTTTCACGAAGGAGTTAGGAACAATTCGAATTTCTGATCAACCGTCTTGGAATGCAAAGCATCACTCCAGAGGCGCTCAAAAGTCTTGCAAGATCTGAGAAAAAGTAACACATTTATCTCTTCTCGTATACTATGTAAATATTTATTCAAAAACACTAAAAAGATTTTTCACTTTAAAAACATTTTTATAAAAAGAAAATACAAAAATATAAAACAAAAAAAAGAAAATATAAAATCAGAAAATTTTAAAAATACAAAAATACAAAAATATTCTTCTTGACATGTCTCTCATAACTGATAATATTTACGACCCTGGAAATGTCATTCAATAATTGCATGGACTTGTAAATAAAGTTCGAGCGAGAGTTTAAATGTTTTAAAACATGTCATTTCAAATTTTTCTATGGCTTGTAATCAAATATTAGATTGCAACCTTTGCTACATATAAAAGGAAAGTGTATGTGTAAGCGCGATTATCTTTAACAATGTAAATAGAAATCTTTTCGATCGTGAGCTATTCAAACAAAACATTTAAAGTTTTGAACCTCTAGTCAATGGCTTATGTATAATTCAGTGCACAAGAAAAGTAAAGTGTATGTGTCAGTGCATTTATTCTTAAAAAGAAGAGAAATCTTCTTTGACTCAAGCAATTTTTTTTAAAAAAGATTCTATATATCATGCTCGGGTCACTTACTTAAAAGTTGCAATTAAAAATAGAATCATTTTTTTCATCAAATAAAATGTTCAAGAAAATTTGAACACACTCGAACAAAATGATTGATTTTAAATAAAATACGAGTCTTTGTTCGAGAGGGATGATGAGGTTGTGAAACTCCACTAAGTTTTACAACTCCCTAGTCAGTGTACCTAACCGTTGTAGCGTGGTATAGGCAAGACTCGGGGTTGTTATCATTCTCTAGGGGAATAGCGTGTGAAGGTTCAAACTAGATGTAACTAAGGTCTACAGGATTGAAAGAATTTTTTTTGTATTTTTATATTCTAATGAAAGCAGATAAAACCTCAGGTTTGAAAGAGGTCTGTTTTAAACTAATTATCTAATAATTAAACTAAATCTAATGTGGAGAATTCGTATGATAAAAGAGAAGTGTTGATATTTGCTTAATTGTATACTAAATAACCCGGGATTTTGCCTAATAAAAGCCAAATAAATGCCAAAAGAATAGAAAATGTGTGCTTTTGTGTCCAATTGTGCAGGTAAGGATTGAAAAGACAAAAAGAAGCAAAAACGATCAAAAACCGACAAGAAACGGGAAAAAGACAAAGAGTCAAGAGCAAGACGAAGAAATCAGCCAGAAATCACAGCCGGATCAGTCAAACTCAGTCAAAGATAACAATAAAGGAAGTCAAAGATCCAAAATGAAGTCAAGGGGCCATAAATGTCAAGTGTGCAAAGTCTAAAGAGCTTATTTTGAAGATAGGAGTCTCAAGGACCAAAGTTGTTAAAAGAGAAAAGTTATTTATAAAGAAGAAAAGAAGTAAAACAACAACAAGGGCCGAATTTGCAATTTCAGAAAGTTCTTTTATAACTAGCTTGGGCGGGACAAAGGTACAAGGACGATTTCTGCCAACACTCCAAAGATTCAAACAAATAAGCCGGTTATTTCTCAACAAACTCAACAACCTAACGATTTCCAACAGCTTTTCCCGCCCAAAAGTAACACAAACCCAAAACACGAATTTACCCTTCCCCGCTCCCTTTTCTCTTATAAATTCGTTCATAAACTCTCACCACTCACAATCCAACACGTGGCAAGCCTCTATTGGACATGACACATCACTCAATTGATCAAACGGTCTCAAATAAGCTTTTAAAGATCGATGGTTGAGATTTAAAGGAAGCTCCTAGAAATTTTTCCCTCTCTTCACCCCTCATCTATAAATAGCAGCTTAGGTCTTCAAATTTTAAAAGTTAATTTTTCTGTTTTACACTTTTACTTTGTAATTTTCGTTTTTAAGCAAATTAAGCTCTCATTTTAAGCATTTAAGCAAGCTCTTGTACTCTTATCTTTAATCTTGTACTTCATAATTTTAGCTTTATCAATTAAGTTTACAAGTCTTTGTGTCTTTAGTTTCCAATTCCAAGTCGATTTTGATCATTAAGCTCTTAATAAGCTCAATTGAGCTTATTACTGTTCACAAGCTTCAAATTAGTTAAATTACTGTTTTTAGTCATTAATCTACTCTTTTAGTTCATTTGTAAAGCAAAGCATGATCACTTGAGGAATTTGTGTTCAATTTTGAAGGCAACAAGGTAAATAAGCTCATATTCAGCTTATTGTGATTCTATTGGTTTAGAGGCTTGGGAGCCACTTAGGTTTAAGTTTTTTTAAAAGCCACTCATTCAACTAGAGTGGCTAAGAGCTGAGACAACTCTACCTCAGGTTTCAACTTACTACATTTCATTTAAGCCAATTCATAGCTTATTTTCAACTTGCTTATTTCTGTTAAGTCTTCATTTAAATCATATTCAAAAGGTTTACTTAGCTTAAATGTGAATTGTTTTCAATCTATTGTAGTTTTAAAAATCTAGTAAAACTTCACTGTCACTTATTCTGTCATAATTGTAGTTAAAGCATACTAGAGTAAGTAGCTTAATTTTCTACATAAGCTACTGTTTTTTTAGCTTAATTAGCTCTATTAGGTCATGTAGAGTAGAAGTGGATAAAAAGTTTCAGCGAGGTTAGCTTAAATATAGATTTTAAAGTCATCTTAGTTTTTACAGCTTACATAAAGGAGTGTTTGGATGGAACTGGTTTTGACTTCTAAAGTCAAAGACATTTTGTTAAATCTTTCTATATAGTTGAGTTTAACATAGATATGTAGTTTAAAAAAGAATTTAAAAGTTAGTTTGGAGATTTACAAAGTTTAAGGCTTAAATACTCCTTATTTGCACCAGGGGATTTTGACAGAAAGAAGGTTTTGGATTTGAATAAGCTTTAGCATGATAGTGTTCAATTTTAGCTAGTGTAAGTTTAGATATATGTAGGAAGTGAGTTTAAAGAAGTTTATCTTACCTTAGGAATCTAAGCTTGCATTTTAGAATCTGTCAAGTGCACCAGCAAGCACACTTTATTTTCAGAATTCATTTTATCAACTTTCATTTTGATATTTTTTTTCTCATTTCCTTGTAAAGTTTCATAAATCCTTTTACCTAAATGAAACTTACTCTACTAGGTTAGCTTATTTTCAAGAGTTCAGCTCCTAAGGTCCAATAATAAGCTTGTTAGCTTATTAAAAATAAGCTCAAAAAACAGTTCATCACAACCTTGCACTTTTCCATTTTAGTTTTCTTTCTAAACTTGTTAAGCATAGGTTAATTTTAGTTTAAATCTTCTTTAAGCACATCTTAAGCTTCATCAAGCTTCTTTTAGTTTTAATCTTCATCAAGTATTAAGCTCTCAATAAGCCAAAACCCTAAAAAGTCCTAAAAAAGTAAGTTTCTGTAACAGCAACTTGTTGCTTATTTTTCAGCTTATTCTTTGGTCTAAAGTTAGAGTTGTCTTTATTAAAGTTGTTAGAATTAAGCCCTTCTATAACTTTGTAGTTTTAAGTTTTTGCTAATTCTCAAAATTTAATAAGCCAAAAATAAGCACAAGCGCAGGGTCTGTTTTGTTCTTTTCTCAAACTTCAAGGGTGCCCGTTTTCTCTATAGTGTAAAATTTCCCTAGTTACCCCGCCTACCCTGTTCTTTCCTTTCTTACCAATTCTACCCTGTCTTTTCTAGAATAATAATTAAGTTAATATTTTTAGTTTTTAGTTTTATAATTAGGGTTCTTAAGTTTAATTAGATTTATAATAACTCAATTAGTTGAAAAAATAAAAAGTAGAAATTAGGGCTTTTTATTTTTTTAACCTTTATGCACCTTTGTAGCTATTTTAAACCATTTTTCTATATTTTTCCAATTAATTTTGTATTTTCTAGAAATTAAAATAGATTTTAGTTAATTCATTTTTCTTAGAAAATTCATTAAAAATAGAAAAACAGTTGAAAATTTTTGATTCTTAAATCATAAAAAATAGAAAAATAGTTGAAAAATTAAAATTCTTTTTGCATTAATTTTCATTTTAAATCTAGTATTTTTGAAAAATAAAAGTAAAATTTTAGTGTTAATTTTTAGAAAAAGTTTATTTTTGATAAATCATTAAATTTTAGAAAAATCATAAAAAATTCAAAAATACATAAAAAATTCTAATTCTTTTTCCTAAAATTTTCATTTTAAATTTGTGATTTTTAGGTTTTAAATTTGTTAAAAGTTGTGCATTTGTGCATTTAATTTTCGTGCTAGTTAATTGTTTTTCAATTCTTGCTATTACATTTGTAGTGTAATCAACAATTCAAATATCTTTTATCATTCTAAGCTCGAATCCGAATATTCCAAATTCTCAATTCACGATTTCGTTGGGACACGACCCGAGAAAAAAATACTTCCCGGATAAAAATATACAAATTGTGTTTTATTTTGTGGGATTTCTACCTTATATTTCTCTTGGTTGAGAAGTATTTTGGAAAAGAATTCTTACGAGAATAATACTATATAAGTATATTGAATTTGTTTTACCACAATCATGTTCCTTTACTAGAAATTCTACCACCATGTGCTCCTCCCCCAAATGTAACATAACATCTATTAAATTCCTTGAAATCTGAGAGATAAGCTATGTTCCCAGTCATGTACCTTGAGCATCCACTGTCAATAAATCCTGTATCATCCTGTTGTGGCTTGTCCTGCATATAAAAATAATGAAATTAGTTTCCTTTGGGGACCCAAGCCATTACTGACTTGGATCTTCCTCGTGCATCAATGTAGTTGTGTCTTTTAAAAACAAGTGATGCACCATTAGGTCTGGCAGGTCTCCAAACCCAACATGCTGAGGTCTTAACAACATTGACCCTTTTTGCCCTAATAGCATTAACTGGTGCTGTATATGACCTAGCAGTATTAACTGCTCTGGGCCTTTCAGTATGATAGTGTCTCATGGCAGTATTAACTACTCTTGGAGTCATATTCCTGTGTGCACTAGGGTGTGTGGTTTTGGCATAATAGTCATAATCTACCCTTTTGTAATTATTCCTAGATACCATCCTTTCCCTTTGATGGTAATTAAAGTTAATCTGCACATGGTTAAAACTCCCACAAATAAAACAAGCTTTGTTATACATCATAAAATCACTTCCTAGTTGATTGGATCTATACATCTCCGCATACCTAACTGACCTTTTAACTGGTTTTTCAATATTTTTAGGTTTGACAAACTCTATCTTTTTATCAACAAGAAAAATAGTTTCTTTATCAACATTAAGTGGAGACTTAACAAAGCTCAAAACCGAATTTTCGAGGAGGTAAAGATGAGGAGCCTCATGCTCATATCCGTCATTTCGAGAGCATTACGAACAATCAAAGGTACCCGGATGTACCCAACACCACCATCAAACTTCTTCTCTTTCCATTTTCTCTTGACGGGGTAGCCAAAACGTGGCTAGAAAAAGAACCCCCAAATTCCATACTCACATGGGATGACTTAGTTTCTAAGTTCATCAATTTCTTTTTCCCACCTTCTAAACCACCAATCTCTTTCGGAACGAAATTTACAATTTTCGTCAAATATGCTCAAGAATCTTTCTCGAAGCTTGGGAGCGTTTTTAAGGAACTTCTAATGAAGTGACCTCATCAATGATATTTTCCACTAATCACCAATTAGATACATTTTATAATTCCCTTGAGGCTTAATAATGACCAAGATTCTCTGTAATTCTGCTGCCAGGGTGGAAATTTTCTCTACAAAAAGTCCAACGAATGGCTAACTAATCATAGAGAACAAAGCCAAGGTTAGATTTCAAACGAACGCCGTGAGAGCAGTGAGTACGAATGCACCTCCTTCTTCTAATTCATCATCTACTTTGAGTTTTCAACAAATGGGCATCAGCAATAGAGATAAATGAACTTAACCTTTAGGAATGAAATGACAGAGATAAAAACATGATGACAAGCTTTTGTGCTACTTCACACTTCCCGTTCCGATCAAAGCGGTTGAGAAAGGTGTACCACTTTGGTAATAATCCTAGCTTTTAATATGTGCCCAATGACTATGAGGAGGTTACGAATCCCCGGTTTAATCATGAAAAATCCAACAATTTCAACAAAAACCGCTTCGGTTGGTAATTTTGTTACAAAATGGAAATTCCGTGTACCGCCTCCCAACTTAGCAAACCATACTCATCCACACTGGTTTTCCCCTATCAAACCAAGGTAAACCATCCAATCAAGGGAATATCCCTCATCAAATGGTACCTTACCAAAGTTCACCACAAAATTCTCAAATTGTGCTTGCTAATCAATTGGATAATTTCAAGAAAACCACCGAGGGTAGTATGCAGGCTATGAGAAATCATATTACCAATTTGAAAGCTGAGATTAGGAGTGAAGTTCATGCTACTTTACAAAACCAAATCAACTCTTTAAAAGGTGAATTCAAGAATGAGTTGAAAACTCAACATAATCTTTTCGTGAATCAACAAAATGAATTCCAAAACAATTTGCAAAACATGTTGAGTGGTTTCTTCCAAAACCAAAGTCAGCCTTCAACTTCAACTTCTACTTCTTTGGTACCTACAACTTTACCGAGTAATACCATCACAAACCCAAGGGGTGAAGTTAGAGCCATTACGACTCGAAGCGGACTTTCTTACACACCGGTGCCACCAATTCCACCACCTCTCTATGATGTTAATGAACCTTTGACTGAGAAGGAAACCGAGGTGACCAAGGATAAGGTGCTACCGAGCACCAAAAACATCCAACCTCCGGTTATCCAAAAATCTCAAGATCCGGTTAAACCGTGACAGTCCCAATTATCTTTCTCTGAGCCTTCTCTGCTCAAGTTGATACTTCTCCACATCAAAAGAACCTTCTAAAGAGAACCCGTCTTCCTATCCTTCAGGGTAGAGCGTGAAAAGAAAGATTCAAATATAAAGTGCAAATCCAAAAAGTTTTTGGGAAATGTTCCAAAAATTCCTGTGGACTTTCTCTTGAGATGCTTTGATTTAATGCCTAAATATCAAAAGATGTTAAAAAGCTTGCTGTACAAACAAAGACAAGTTGATTGAAATAGCAAAGACACCATGAAGCTAATTGTTCCGCGGTCATTCTAAAAAGCTTCCCGAAAAAGCTTGGTGACGTCCGGTCGATTCCTCATCCTCAGGTTTTTGGGGAGTTATGATAAACACTTGCCAGCGTATCTAGGTGCAAGTATAGCAATCATCATGAGATGACAAAAAGATGCCTTGATAACTGAAGAAACTTGGAACTTCCTGACCTACAATACTAGAATGGTTCTAGAATTAAGGCCGACACGAACAAGTTTCAAAACCCCTTGGGATCGCCGAAAATGTGTTCGTGAAGGTCGGAAAAAACTATTTCCCGGTCCGACTTTATGTGATCTTTAGACTTTGTTGCAGACCCCTCGTTTCCTTTGATACTTGGGTAAGAAACCTTTTTTAAGAACCGCACGGGTCATAATTGATGTTTCAGGGAAGAGTTAGTGATAAGGATGTGTTTTGAAAGAATAGTTTTTAAAACCAGATGGTAAGTCAAAGATAATGAGTCAATCCATATGATGGATGCTTATGATGACCGGGTCAAAGATGTTTGTGAACCTGAAAGTAATGATGATTCCACAACATCTGCTATTGTTGATGATTTTGAATCTCTTCTGGGGGATATTATTAAACAAAAGGAAGAACTTAAGGGAATTTCTGACCCAGTTGCTAGAAGAAGGGCTTGTTTTGCAAATTTAGATAAGTGTACAATCACTAGCCAAGGAAGAGTTATTCATTTCTCCGGAAAAAGCTTCCATAAGTGCAATTCACACAATTATTTCCAAACAATAATTCTGAGGACACGTTCACAATGGGAGTGAGGATCCTAATCTTTGTTCCCAAACAAGAATTAGAAAACATAGAGATTCTCATTCCCAAACCCAAAGAAGTCCAAAATTGGAAAAGATTGGGATTTTCCTTCTGTGATGATTTTCAAAGCTTCAAGACTTTTTCAAATCCCTCTTTGAGAAACAAGATGACTTTCCCCTCTAGAAGATGACGAGTCAATATTCATAATGCAACTCTTAAGAGCTATTTGAACCCTCTTTTTGAAAAGGACAGGAAATTCATATCTAATAGGCATCTAGCATATGTCTCCTAAGATTGAAGTTTAAAAACCACTATGTCTTCTTTGCCCCAATTGGAAATTGTGTGAGAAAATGGGCACCAAGTGAGGTGAAAAAGATAATGTAGGTTTAATCATGAAGTTTTTAATAAGTGTAAAGAAAAATGTTTTGGGAATTCATGATAATGAGGAAGAGGAAATTGCCTTCCTAGATAGTTTACTTGAAGATGAAAATTTCTTTGAAATGAATGATAAAAAGGTTGAATCTTTTGAAAGTAAAACAAAAGAAGATTTTGAAACAAAAGTTGAACCTGAGAAAAAGAAAGAGTTACAAGTTTTTCATCCCGACATTGAAATACTTGACCATTTGGAGACTACCTCTTATGTCGGGAGTGATTATGTGTTTTATGAGGATTTTAATCTCGTGGATATGATATTCCCCATGAACATTCAGGGAAAGATTTTTGACCCGGGGATTTCTCATTTTGAGAATAATGATGCTTTTAAGGATAAGAGTTCAAAAGAGTTAGCTCCATCTAAAGCTCTTTTGACTCTTGATGTTTTTGACCCTCTCCACCCACCCTTAATGGACTTTAATGTTACTAAAGCATTTTTCGGGTTCACATTTTCAATCTTGAAAATCTTTTCTAAAAAGTTTGTTGAACCCGGAATCAAAAATGTTTTGGTATATCTTTCATCCTTAGTTTGGGGAGGTTGTCACCTCTTAGATTTTCTTCACCATTGCTATTACCCACCATAAAAAACCTAGTTTGGGGAAAGAGTCAAGCGAAGGGGACTCTATAATAAACAAGCGCTTCGTGGGAGGCACCCCATGCTTATCCTTTTATTTTTCTTTTCTTTCTATTTTCTTTGCTTCCCCAAGGACAAATTAATTCGGGGGCGAGTATAGCTTGTACTCGGTTAACAAAAACTAAGCCGTTTTAGAGATGTTTTGAGCTAACAATGTAAAGAAGAGAGGAAGCTTGTTCTTTGTCATTTCTTGTTGGTTGTTTGTGATTTTTGTCTAGGTTTTCCGGATTTTGGAAGCTTCATGGTTCAATATTGTGGAAGGACAAAGCAATTCCTACAATTTCCATCGATGGTCTCCAATCTTCTCTTCATAAATGGGAAAACTCTAATCTCTTATCCTTGTTCTTTATCGAACTAACATCTATTCTTTTGGCAAGACCTTAGAATTTTTGTTAAAGATTCCTTTTGACCCTTATTTTTAAACTTTGAGGACAAAGTTTCATTTTAGTTTGGGGAAGGATAATCTTCGATATGACTTGCAAAAAAAACCTTTCCCCCCCCCAACGCAAACCTTGTTTGAAGTTTCTTGAATTCCTTTTTGTGAAAATGTGGAGAAATTATAAATTTTGCTTACAAAAAAGCTAAAAGAAGCTTAAGTTTGAAAAAAAAAAAAAAAACAACCTCTTTTTGAGTCCTTTGGTGAGAAATAGGAGTTAAATTTGACTTGACCGGTGAAAATGCCTAGCTAGTTCATATACACCTACCCTTTTAGGCCAAGCTATCACAAAATCCTATTGCATTTGGATTTTAAAATGTGAAGAACAAGAAATGATGTAGTTAAGTATAAGTGTAAATTGTTTTAAGCAAGGTTTATTTGGAAAACCTAAAGTCTTATATGAATGATTTTGTTGTCTAATTACTCCCATAACTCTTTAACACACTTAATCATACGGGTCTTTTAATTTAGCTAAGTCAACCAATGTCTTTAGAAAAAGTCTTACTAATAGTAATAAATTTTTGGTTTTTTCAAATTTATAAGTTCTTTATCTAAAAAAATTTTCCATCATAAAAAGATTAATTATAAAAAGAATGCCAATGGCGCGCATTCTAGATGGCAAAATAGCATGATTTTTCGTGCCAATGAAGCATTGAAAAAATAGAATCACAAAAGCTATAATGTATTTTTTAATCGTTGGCGTATCCCATGTTGAGCAGAAGAGACTCGGATGGGGGTCGCAACTAAGATTAAACTATGTACGTATGGATCAAGGTTCGTAGGCATTCTCACTAGGGAGCGCGGCTAGGTGAGATGCAACTAAGGGACTTGGATTCTAAGCTATGTATGAAAAGGTGGGTTTGTCCGCGATAACCTACAAACGTTAAGCACTGAATGGGGTACGAAACTAAGAACACCGTTTGTTGTTGCGATATCCCTATTTGGGAGAAAGGCCTAATAGGAGGTTCGATACATAAGAACAACATTCCTATTGCAAAAAGAAAAAAAAAATATAATTACATGAAAATACAAAGATATGGTTAAAAATTTCATTTATTCTTAATCAATTTATAAGTTTTGTTTTTCCGAATCTCTTTTAGCTTAGAGTCCGAGATTTTATCTATGATTATTAACATTTGAGCTCACAATGCTTATTTGTAAAGCTTAGATGAATATCACTATGAAGATAAATTGATCTATGTTGAGTTAAAAAGAGTGCACACATCATAATCATTAATTTTATTCCCGGGAAGTTAAAAAGTTTTTTTCACAATTATAAAGTATAAGACTTAACCATTGGCGATTTATATTGACCATGAACTTGTTTAACAGCTTGTTAGTCTAGTGAAAAGTCAAGGATGACGAATTTTCCTCTTTTGTGCTCTATTAATCGGGAGTAGCCTATTTCGATGAGCCTAAAAGTTGCAAACTTGCAATGATTGCCATGAACGTGTTTCCGAGGGATTAAATGATGAGAAAAGTGAAAGTTGTTCAAAAGTTGTTCATAAAAGGTTCTAAACAAGGGCATTTTGGAAGATTCTTAGTTTACAAAGTGTACACTTCATAACATTGCGTGAGGACACGGCAATCCTTTAGTTTGGGGAATTTTGATATTTGCTTAATTGTATACTAAATAACCCGGGATTTTGCCTAATAAAAGCCAAATAAATGCCAAAAGAATAGAAAATGTGTGCTTTTGTGTCCAATTGTGCAGGTAAGGTTTGGAAAGACAAAAAGAAGCAAAAACGATCAAAAATCGACAAGAAACGAGAAAAAGACAAAGAGTCAAGAGCAAGACGAAGAAATCAGCCAGAAATCACAGCCGGATCAGTCAACTCAGTCAAAGATAACAATAAAGGAAGTCAAAGATCCAAAATGAAGTCAAGGGGCCATAAATGTCAAGTGTGCAAAGTCTAAAGAGCTTATTTTGAAGATAGGAGTCTCAAGGACCAAAGTTGTTAAAAGAGAAAAGTTATTTATAAAGAAGAAAAGAAGTAAAACAACAACAAGGGCCGAATTTGCAATTTCAGAAAGTTATTTTATAACTAGCTTGGGCGGGACAAAGGTACAAGGACGATTTCTGCCAACACTCCAAAGATTCAAACAAATAAGCCGGTTATTTCTCAACAAACTCAACAACCTAACGATTTCCAACAGCTTTTCCCGCCCAAAAGTAACACAAACCCAAAACACGAATTACCTTCCCCGCTCCCTTTTCTCTATAAATACGTATCATAAACACTCACCACTCACAATCCAACCACGTGGCAACCTCTATTGGACATGACACATCACTCAAATATCAAACGGTCCCCAAATAACTTTTAAAAGATCGATGGTTGAGATTTAAAGAAGCTCCATAAAATTTTTCCCTCTCTTCACCCTCATCTATAAATAGCACTAGAGGTCTTCAAATTTAAAAGTTAAAATTGTTTCCTGTTTACACTTTTACTTTGGTAATTTTCGTTTTATAAAAAAAAAGCAAAATTAAGCTCTCATTTTAAAGCATTTAAGCTTTTCAGCTCTTGTAAACATATTCCTTTTCACTTGTACTTATCAACTCTATTAATTATCAATCTACTTTAAAGTGTTTTGTATCTTTGATTTAAATTCCAATATCGTTTATGGATAAACTAACTCTAAAAAACTAGTGTAGCTTATATTGAAAATCAATTAAGCTATCAATATTACTAAACTTGTTCATAAAGCTTTCATTTACTTACTTTTGTTACCTATTCACACTAAGATCATGATCACTTGAATACTTTTGAGTTATTTTTGGAAGCACAAGTAAATAAGCTCAAATTCAGCTTATTTTGATTTCTAAGGTCTAGAGGCAAGGTGCCATTAGGTTTAAGCATTTTTAAGAGCTACTCACTCAACTAGAGTAGCTCTAGTTCTGAGACCTCCAATTTACAGGTCATTTTTCTCTTAGTCTCATTAACAATTCATAGCTTATTTTTCAACTTAATTGCTTATTTCTGTTAAGTCTTCTTTAAATCAATGAACAAAAAGGTTACCTTTAGCTTAAATGTAATTGTTTTCAGTCTATTGTATTTTTAAAAATCTAGTAAAACACACTGTCACTTATTCTGTTCATAATGTAGTTAACTGCATACAAGAGTAAGTAGCTTTAATTTTCTACATAAGCTAACTGTTTTTTTAGCTTAATTACTCTATTAGGTCATGTTAAGTAGAAGTGAATAAAAAGATTCAGCTAGTTTAGCTTAAATAAAGATTTAAAGTCATCTAGTTTTTTTACACAGCTTACATAAAGAGTGTATTGGATGGAACTGGTTTACTCTAAAGTCAAAGACATTTTGTTAAATCTTTCTATATAGTTGAGTTTAACATAGAATATGTAAGTTTAAAAAAGATTTTAAAAGTAGTTTGGAGATTTCAACTGTTTAAGGCTTTAAATACTCCTTATTTGCAACAGGGGATTTGACAAGAAGATAGTTTTGGATTTGAATAAGCTTTAGCATGATAGTGTTCAATTTTAGCTAGTGTAAGTTTAGATATATGTAGGAAGTGAGTTTAAAGAAGTTTATCTTACCTTAGGAATCTAAGCTTGCATTTTAGAATCTGTCAAGTGCACCAGCAAGCACACTTTATTTTCAGAATTCAATTTATCAACTTTCATTTTGATTTCTTTCTCATTTCCTTGTAAAGTTTCATAAATCCTTTACCTAATGAAACTACTCTAACTAGTGTTACTTATTTTCAAGAGTTCAGCTCCTAAGGTCCAATAATAAGCTTGTTAGCTTATTAAAAATAAGCTCAAAAAACAGTTCATCACAACCTTGCACTATTCCATTTTAGTTTTCTTTCTAAACTTGTTAAGCATAGGTTAATTTTAGTTTAAATATTCTTTAAGCACATCTTAAGCTTCATCAAGCTTCTTTTAGTTTTAATCTTCATCAAGTATTAAGCTCTCAATAAGCCAAAACCCTAAAAAGTCCTAAAAAAAAGTAAGTTTCTGTAACAGCAACTTGTTGCTTATTTTTCAGCTTATTCTTTGGTCTAAAGTTAGAGTTGTCTTTATTAAAGTTGTTAGAATTAAGCCCTTCTATAACTTTGTAGTTTTGAGTTTTGGCTGAAAATCATTTTTCAATAAGCTAAATAAGCCAAATAGCGTAGGGTTTGTTTTGTAATTCTTTGAAAGTTCAAGGTTGACTGTTTCTTCTTTAGTGTAAATTTTCCAAACTTAGCCCGCCTACCCTATACTTTCTCTTATTGCAATACCTACCCTGTCTTTCTTATTAAATAAATTAGTTTTAATATTTTTAGAAATTAGTTTAATAAAATTAGGGTTTAGTTTTAATAAATCAAATTAGGGTTCAATTGATTGTTAAATTTTGGGGCTTTTTGTACTATTCATTTTCTGCACATTTTTAGTTTATAAAAATCATTTTTCTATATTTTTCTCATTAAATTTGTATTTTCTAGAAATTAAAATAGAATTTAGATAATTACTTTTTCTTAGATAAATCATAAAAAATAGAAAAATAGTTGAAAAATTAAAATTATTATATTTTTTACTGTCAATTCAAATATAGTTTTTCTAACTGTTTGATTATATTTCGTTATATGGTTATTGGATAAAATTGTTTATAAAGAAATGTTTCAAATATAAATTGATATAAAGTTAATACATCAAAAACCACACAAAACATGAAATTTGATAAAGACCTTTAAAACTAAACCAAAAAATTAAGTAATATACTATAATAGGTATATTGATAACTAAGAATAAATTATATAGTAGCAATTAATACCACCTATCCCCAAATATTCACACCCAAAAACATACAAAAACACACAAAACATAAAATAGATCCCACGACCCCTAAGAACAAAAAATCCACCCACAACCAAAACCCACCTACTAAAAACCCCCACCCCTGCCCCCAAATCTGATGACCAAAAACGCCCCCGATAATAAATGATCACCATCCATACAATATGATCGAAAACCACATAAACCATACCCACATACCACCCCCCCATCCACCAACAAATACACCCCATAAACAAAAACCATATGTGCAAAATCTGTCACCACATGTTATGCTATGAGCAATTCGTTTTTCACCTTTCAGTTTTAACTCGCGTTATTACGTATAGCTGCATTTAAATTCGTGCATAGTTAATTGTATGTTTTCAATCCTTGCTAAAACATAATGTAGTAAAAATTAAACAAATCAATAACAACAAAAAAAGAAATATATCCTTTAACATTCAAATCTCGAATCCGGATATTCCAAATTCCTCATTCACGATTCCGTTGGGACAAAAAAACACGACCCGAGGAACAGTACTTCCCGGATAAAAAATATACAAATTGTGTTTTCTTAGTGAGATTGATCTTTTTACACTTTCTTGATTGAAAGGTGAATAGTGAGATTTTCACGGGTTTATACGTATATAAATTTGATATATACTTTCACACGGATCAAGTGTTTACTTAATCATGCATGATCCTTAGTATGCTTCTCCTAACTCTATTTCCTTGTCACACTTGAGATGTATGTGTAAGTATTTTCGAGAAGCATGACGAATTACACGAAAACGCCGTCTACGTGATACCTCGTTAGGGAGAAGCACAAGTAAGGTAGTATGAAGATTATTACAAGGCCCCTAGGTAGATAGACGCGCATTAAAATACTTAAAAGGGATCATTCATAGATGGGTAAGGTAGTATAAAGACTATTACCGATGGAATCCTTTCTACATAATCATGCCGCTCTAGGTATTCGATACACTTAAGTAACTATGGTTCTAGAGTCTAAACATGCACATACATCAATCAAGAAGCAATATTATTAGGATCTACATACCAATTCACATGCAATCATAAGAAAACACTAATGAGATCTAGCCTAGCATGTTAAAGATAAGCAAAGAACAATAACCAATCAAACAATAAGACATATTGAAAGATTAAAGGATAAAAGAACTTTATTATATTAAAACAATCAATTTAGGGAAGGTACAAAAGGGTTGGGGAAACCCTTAAATACTCCCAAAGTCAGCTATAAATCGTTCTCTACCAAACTCTACTCATAATATGCTATCTGAAAACCTACATTCAAGTTTGTATATATAAGAAAACAATCGCGACGGCGTCGCAAGAAATCCTGACGTCATCGCGCCGTCGAATCTTCTAGGGTTTCTTTATGACGACTACAGTCCAGATGCCGTCACAACTTTCTTGACGCGGTCGCTAGCAGATCCAGACGACGTCACCATCTGTGATTTATTCTTCAAGCCTTATTTTGGTGTAAAGTCGTACTCTTGTCCCGTTTCCTCCAAAATAGAGCCCAAGTCACGTGTATTTCCTTCCAATGTCTTCCAAGTGCTAAAAATGCAAAAAGAAACGATTAAGCATATATTTAATTATTTTTGCATGATTATAGGGTTAAATGACCTCGAAAAAGTGTATAAAATTACACCTTATCAAATACCCCTACACTTGGGATTTGCTTTTCCCCAAGCAAATGAGCTTTTCTACCTAGACAATAACAACATCGGGGGCATTTAACTTATTCTTTAAAGCTATTCATGGCACAACCAATTAGACCTCGTAACTAGAAGCATGAAAAACATACACTAGCACCTCACAATAAGTGTTTGGATCCTCTCTTTATCTCGGGTGTATAATGAATTGTAACAATATAGGAAACGGAAAATTTAACATTCATTACCTGTCATAGCATACAAGTTACCATAGGCTTGATAAAGGATCAAACCTCCACCGCGAGGTGTAAGTACTAAAAGTTACTATTAAAGAGGTCTTTAGAGGGTTGTGGGGTGTAGGTGTAATATTATAAATATGGAAACAGAAACAGATGGGAAATATCTAGGGAGTAACTTTTTGGGTGAATTTTGGGGTGAAGTGGTGAGCTAATTATTTATAAGAATACACACTGATTTGGTTGCTAAGCCAAAGACTCAACCACTTGGACAAAGATATACAAACTTTACACAACCTTACATCAAACTCTTTCTTTTTCTTTTCTCTTTTTTTGATAACTTCACTTGGGGTTTATAGATATACCCCTACACTTGAGCTTTTACATACTCGATACATGAACTATTTTAATGACCCGAATTGAGGTGGATCAAAATAACATAGAGATTATCCAACAAACATATGGGGGTATTGACTTAACTTTTCTTTCCCATTCTTCCGCAAAATAAATACTACCATTAATTCCAATCGTCCTGAAACTGTATTTACAAGCATAAAGACTTAGTAACCGTGTACTCAAATTATTAACTTGGGTTAAACAATAATGTACTAAAAAAGAGTACATACAAGGTAGGCTAAGGTGATTTGGGTGTAACAATTGGTTTAAGAGTAAACAATGCGGAGTCCACTAGAAAATTACGAGAACCGTGAAAAGGAAAGGCTCGAAGGGTTTCACTAGGGGAATCTTGCACTAAAAATGAATGCATGGCAAAGGTGTGGGATAGTTATATAGTCGAGGTGACCATAATAACAATTACAGGTTTTAAAACATGGGTTAATCCTAGTGCCTCTTATCATTTAGCAAATCCTAATACTCACTATGCGGTCTCAGGATGCATCACTAAAACAAGTTCTATAATTTAATACACTACCGGTACACTCTCATATAATTTAAAACCGATATCAATGCTCCAGAAAAGGTGACAAAACCACATATACACATCCAAAATGATGGAATAGACACATATGATTGCTCGATCCTTAACTCGAGAAAGCTAAAGAGATACATTATCTTGGGTATCAAAGATTAATACCCGAATATTTAAAGATCTAGGGGCGAACCTCATAATTTGGGGGTGGAATTTTTTTGAGTGGTAAGGTTTTTATGCTAGTCGTATAATTCCCTATCCAATGAGACGCTACTAGTACTTAGTATCACCGGTGTGTGCCATAAAAATTTTAAATTTGGGTCAAAATTATCTTCTAAGCTATGTTTCGATATACTACTCATCATTTTAGGGACAAAGCAAAGACAAATGAAAGAATAGTTTATAAGGCTTTTATTTCCCCCTACACTTATTATAAACATTGTCACCAATGTTCTACAAAGTATCCGTAAATGAATAAAGGGAAAAGAAAAGAAAGCGAAAGAAACTAGTACTCCTCTGGTTTTGCTCAATGATGGAGAATAAACGAATGATCTCGGCTAAATCGTCATCCAAGAATCGTCCACATGAAACTCCTAAGAACTCTTGGGCTTTTTCTCATCAAATATAACCTGCAAATCAACGACAAGAAACTACTATACCTATCGTAAAATCGGCGAAATGATATATGTACAACTATATGATTTAGGGTTTCTGATTCTACGAAAACAAATAAAGGATAGGATGAATGTGTTACTATAGTCGTGGCTTTCTACAGGTTTTAAGCAAGTTACAAATTCCAAAAATTATACAAAATTTTCAAAAATTAGAAAAATACGAATTTTTACTGTAGCAGGGTGGTGATGCCCTCAGGAAAATCCTAACGCCGTCTCCACGTGTTGTAAAGAAAAAAAATTATTTTCTTGAAAAATTTCTGCACGCAAGTCCCATTAGTATTTCTTGCAAAAATATACTGCAAAAATCACAAAATTTATTAACACAATCATATGACTCAAACAACACACAAGACGCGAATTAATCTAAATTATTTATTTGACATGTTTGAAATGGTTTTTATAAACCGGATATTTTCCCCTACACTTATTATGCAAAATACCTTTGATCGAGATTAAGACGAAGTTAATATCAAAATAAAGCATGATTACAAAATTATTTTCAAACAATTAAAAGAAACAATAAATAATTAAAACACACATGACACACTTAAGATGCAAGAAATTTAAATTATTGGGTTGACTCCCAATAAGCGCTTTTGTTTATTAGAGAGTCTTTTAGCTAGACTCAGAGTCCTATTCCTTACGTGACTCCTCCTTGGTTGTTTCTTATACTCTTCATTTTCATCAAATCTCGAATGGCTTTGCTCACACTTTCGTCATACTTATATTCGAGTCCTAAATTTAAGCAATCCGAGTAGTATGTTTTTTCATAGTTATCATTATCACATTCTATGACAAAAGGTGGTATGCAATCGGTCTTTATATCCTTAAAATCTATATGTTTAAACATTTTCATTTTTTGAGGAATCTTAAATATGATCTTTTCGTTATCCTTCTTAAACAAGACCGTTCCTTCCTCCTTATCATAAGTAAGCCTGATTTTTTCCACAAACGGTTTTCCAAACACCACTGAACCTAGGTAATAATCTATGACACTAGTGGTATCCTCTAATACCACAAAATCGCATTCGTAAGTGAAGTTACCAATAAACACTTTTAATCTCCTAACTCTCCCCATGAAATTGCAAATTTTCCTAGGGTTCTTTGGTCTCCTTCTAGATTCTAACCTACTACTCATGATCCAGTTGTAGTGAAGTTTAGACATTACATTAATTAGTGATTCTAAATTGATATAATCTTGTTTCTTTAGAAAGTGACCAATCATGCAAGAGATTTTTATATTTTTTAAACTTTCGGTTCTTATTTTAGCTTTTATCCAAGAGGGTTAAGGATTTTTCAAGAGCCATTTATGATATCCTAACTCTTCCACTGTGGGGAAAATGTCAAATTATTCTAAATCTTCCTCTTCCTCTTCTTCTTCTTCTAGTCCCTCAATTTCGTCTTCCAATTCATTATCCGAGCTAACTAATGAATCAAAACTCCTACTATTTTCAAGCCATGACTCAACTTCTAACTTTTTTCAAGATCAAGAAATTCGTTACTATGGGTAGGACTGGATGGATTCGCGTTCTCCATAATGAAGAATGAAATAATCAATGAAAAATTACGAACAACTACACAAAGAAAAGATAGAGTACAAGAAATCTAATGACAAGAAAATAAAAATCCCACTTGAAAGGATTCAAGCGAGTAGACCTAAGCTAAATAAAATCCGAAACCTATACTATTCCCCGGCAGTGGTGCCAAACACTTTAATGAGGTTGTGAAACTCCACTAAGTTTTATGACTCCCTAGGCAGTGTACCTAACCGTTGTAGTGTATTATATGCAATACTCGGGGGTTGTTATCTTTCTCTAGGGGAATAACGTGTGAAGGTCCAAACTAGATGTAACTAAGGTCTACAGGATTGAAAGAAGAATATTTTCGTTTTTTTATATTTTAATGAAAGCAGATAAAATCTCAGGTTTGAAGGAGGTTTGTTTTAAACTAATTATCTAATAATTAAACTGAATCTAATATGGAGAATTTGTATGATAAAAGAGAAGTGTTTACTTAATTATGCATGATCCTTAGTATGCTTCTCCTAACTCTATTTCCTTGTCACACTTGAGATGTATGTGTAAATATTTCCGAGAAGCATGATGAATTAAATGAAAACGACGTCTACGTGATACCTCGTTAGGGAGACGCACAAGTAAGGTAGTATGAAGACTGTTACAAGTCCCCTAGGTAGATAGACGCGCATTAAAATACTTAAAAGGGATCATCCCTAGATGGGTAAGGTAGTATGAAGACTATTACTGATAGAATCCTTTATACACAATCATGCCGCTCTAGGTCTTCGATACACTATAGTAACAAAAAAAAAACCATTAAAAAAAAGGGGGGGGTTATTTAATTTATTGGTTTTTTTTTTTATATTTTTTATTTTTTTATTAAAGTCTAAACATGCACATACATCAATCAAGAAGCAATATTATTAGCATCTACATACCAATTCACATGCAATCATAAGAAAACACTAATGAGATCTAGCCTAGCATGTTAAAGATAAGCAAAGAACAATAACCAATCAAACAATTAAGACATATTGCAAGATAAAGGATAAAAGAACTTTACAATAATAAAAAACAAGCAATTATAGGGAAGAGGTTACAAAAGTTTGGGTAAACCCTAAAATATTCCTAATGTCAGCTACATATCGTTCTCTACCGAACTCCACTCCTAATATGCTATCTGAAAACCTAAATTCGAGTTTGTATATATATGAAAACAATCACGACGGCGTCGCAAGAAATCCTGACGCCGTCGCGCCGTTGAATCTTCTAGAGTTTCTTTATGACGGCTATAGTCTAGACGCCGTCACAACTTTCCTGACGCGGTCGCTAGTAGATCCAAACGGCGTCACAAGCTTTCCTGACGCCGTCTCCACCATCTGTGATTTATTCTTTAAGCCTTCTTTTGGTGTAAAGTCGTACTCTTGTCCCGTTTCTTCCAAAATAGAGCCCAAGTCACGTATATTTCCTCAAAATGTCTTCCAAGTGCTAAAAATGCAAAAAGAAATGATTTAGCACATATTTTATTCATTTTTGCATGATTATAGGGGTTAAATGACCCCAAAAAGTGTATAAAATAACACCTTATCAGGGGAGAAAGTAATGTATTTTTAAAAAGTTACGAAAAATAAACGGGAACGTTTTGGACTTAACGGGTCATTATTTTAGGGGGAGTTAAGTAATATAACTCCAAGGACCTTAGGCGCATACACTTAGTAACGATAAGGGCCTTAGGATAACTATGAAATGAGGAAATAACCTTGGAATGTATTTGCATAGTTTTCTAAACCGCAAGGACTAATGCTATCATTTTCGAATCTTAAGTGTATAACAAGTTGGGAGATGCGATTTAGGGTTTTACAAAATAAAAATACTTATCTTTTCTCTCTAGTCCTAAATCGCAAGATTCTTCCCAAGGTTTTCCAAGATTCGATTTCGTTCAAAAGGTAAAACACGAAATAGTTTAAGAATCACCACCTTATCTCGATTCTAAAACAAATTTGTTTTGTTTGCCTTTACACTCTTAAAATTAAATTAGATAGATTTAGGGTTCATGATTTTTGAAGTTATGAATTAGGCTAATTAACCATATGGATTTTGTTGCTTTAGGTGTGTTTAAGCTTAACCCAATCCGGTTTTACACGGCTCTAAGTTTAACTATGATTTGTAAGTGATTTTTTATTCGAATTGTGCGTGTTCTTGAGGGTTTTTGTGCAAAGTGTTTAGGTTTGTGATTTAAAAGGTTGCTATAATTTTATTATTGACTAAGAAACACTTGTTTGGAATATTAAGGGATAAAACAATATTGTGAATTATTTCATGTGTCATGCGATTTAAAAAGATAAGTGTTTGTTTTGGTGTTGATGCGGGATATGTTTAAATCTTGTGTGTTTTTGTTTTTGAATGCGTGTTTGTGTTTGAACTTAGAAACATGTGTTTTAAAAAGTTCCTTAGATGCGATTCAAGTATTTCATGAATGTTGTGATCTAAAGCATAAGTTAAAAGATGTGATTTAAGCTTGCTTGAAAAGTTGCAATTAACAAGGGTATAAGAGTTGCAATGTATAATAGTTTAAAATCATGTGATTTAAGTTATGTTAAATCATGCGATTTAAAACAGGAAAATGATGTGATTTAAAGAGTTTGAAATCATGCGATTTTAGCATTTGTAAATCATGCGATTTAAACAGACTCAAAAACATGCGATTTAAGCATTCTAAAAAGATGCGATTTAAGAAACATGCGAAATAACAAACAAGTTTAAATCATGCGGTTTAAACTAGGTTTAAATGATGCGGTTTAACAAAGGTTCAAAAATCATATGATTTAACAAGGGGTCAAATCATGCGGTTTAAAAGGGTTCACAAACATGTGATTTAATTTAAGTTTAATACATGCGAATTATAACTTGAACTATTTGACTTGGACCATTGACTGGACTGCTGACCATTGACTTTTACCGTTGATAAAGTTTGAATTTATGAACTCGCATTTTGTAATGGACTTATAACTCGTAACTGAATGTGTTGTCACTTGTAATAAAAGAATACAATCCAATCTGTCTAATGCGGTACTGTCAAATATAGTTAACATCAAATACTTCTATATCGAAAAGCATTCGCAGAGCGATCTAAGTTGCATCCGGTCTAGGGTATTCAAAAATGTTGTTAGCATCGATCAGGTTGTATCCGTTTGCGAGTATTCGAAAACCATTGTTAGTGGCCTAGTGACCATCCGTTTGAGATATAAGAGTGTTTAGATGTCAACTATCTTTCTCATTTATATGTGTTATGTTGAATACATCTCTTGTCAATATCACCAAAGTGCACTCGGGTATTTTTAATACTCTTGTGTTACTCTTCGGAGTTAGTCTACTGATAAAAGGTCCACTATACTAGTACTTGTACTACGTGTAGTATACCTGAGACTTCTTATCTCATTTGAGATATTTTCAAAAATTCCATTAATCATGATATTTTAAGGTTTTATAAACTTTATTGCTACAGATTTTTATATATCATTGTCTATTATTTTCTAAGATAACACAAAGCCTTTTGCAAAATAAATTTGAGATAACCTGATACTGTTATTACAAATAGTATATCATAATCAAGTTAGTTATTAGATCTAGTTATAACCTGAAAACTGATAATGCATCTCTTTAACTAGTCTACATAATAGAGTACTCAATGTTTTGACATGTGTTGGGAATTTCACACAGAAAAAAATGCTTTTGAGACTACTTTGATGTAATTTGGCTAAGAGTCACTAATAATCAAGTTAGTTATTAAAACTAGTTATCACCCAAAAGCTGATGATGTATTCCTTTAACCAGTCCACGTAACATAGGGCTCAAGGTTAAGTTAATAATAGGAAACCTTATTCTCATGCGAATCAAATGATTTTTGAATGTATTCCCTATGAACAAAATATTTTATTTCTCTAAAGGATTGTACGATGAACACTTTTAGCATGAGAAATATTAAAAATATCGTTCATCATCTATCTTTGAATTTTGTAGAATATTATCCAAACATTTTTGGTGAGGATAAACAAAAACAGAATGAGAGGTAAAAATCGTATGTGAAAAGAAAAGAGCATACATCTTGTATTAGAAAAAGCAAGATCAAGGAACATGATAAAGAAAATGACATAAGTATGGTAAAAAAGAATTGCTCGACCATACAAAATAGACAAAGAGGAAAGAAAATGAAAATAAATAAATGTTTTTATGTTTGTTTTCTCGTGACATTAAGTTGAATCTTTATTCTCAGAACTCATAATGGATCAAGCAATTCATCAGCAGCCAATGTTATTTGAAGAGGAACTTGTTCCAAATGAGAAGAAAGTTGCAATCAATACAAGCAACTAGAGGATTGATCTAGAGAAAAACTTAACCGAACCACTCTTTAATCTCACTATGGCTATCCTCAACCAACACACCATCTATAACTCACTCATACTCACAGCCAATGCTCTAGAGATTTACATGCAACAATTTTGGCACATAATCCATGAAGACAACAACACAAAACAATTTCACTTTCACTTAGACAACCAAAAGTTTGAAGTTGGAGCTGAACTGCTTTGCACTGTGATGTTAACCTCCTCTAAACAACAAAATCAACTTTTCACTAAACCTCTCGATCAAGACACACTAATCACATTCATCAAACAAGTGGGCTATGATTATGACGATGTTAAACCATTGAACTACATCTCATAAATAATCATCAATAAACTTCATCAACCTTGGAGAACATTCACGAGCATCCTCAACAAGTGTTTGCTTGTAAAAATCTTTGAGTGTAGACAGAGTAAGACAACCTTTGGTACAGATTATATAAGGGCTAGTTAACAATGCCAATGTTGACTATGCTAAACTCATTTGGGAAGAGTTCAAGTACCAGATCTTAAGCAGGAAGACATCACAGAAAAAGGTTGAGAAACTACCTTACCCAAGATTCACTAAACTCATCATAGCTCACTTCCTTAAGGAGAATAACACCATAGCTAAACTATCAAACTCGTTGATGCACCACACTACTCAGGATGAAAAGTTATCCAAACTGAAGTTTGTATCCAAAGGAGAACCAAAAGGAGAGCCGAAGTTTAGAATGAAGATTCCTGACGTGATACTGAGTGACAAAGTTTAGGAGTCTGCTGCTTATAGGATCTATCTGACTAAATCTAAGAATGCTCCAATAGATCAATCTCAACCAGTTATGCTTACTCTAAGAAGGGGTCATGGAAAAGGTTACATGAGCAAATGAGGAGTAGAAATCAATGTTGATAGCTAGAAAACGAAAGTTGAAATTCCAAGGAAAAGGTGAACCATTAATGTTATTGACAACCTTCATGAAGATCTCGACCAAGATTTAGAGTTAGTTGTGTCAATGCATATGGAAGAGGGAAGGAAAACAATAGAGGAGCTAAAGGAAAAAAAAGAAAGACATGAAACTCTTATGATTGGCAAAGAAGTGGATAATGAAGTGAACAAAGGCTTTAATGATCAGATAAAGCTCAAGCTCAAAGCTGTTGAAACCATTCCACCTGTAGTATAATCGTTTTTGATTTAAAGAAAGGATCAATGGAAAGTAGTGAGGAAAGAATTCTTCAAAAGATACCAAAGGGTCCAGGAGAAGGTTTTATAATGACGCCTAATATCTAAGAATACATGGATGCAGATGTTATTTGTCAGAGAGAATTTCTTAGGCCAGTGATGATAAGATTGATGATGATGATTTATATGCTGGAGATGATCAGACAGGAACTTATGGTATACACTTGTATGATAAGGAGCAGGATCAACCCACATTCAAACCACTCAGTCCCAGATTCACCTGTTCATCTCAGGAAGAAGTCACTTGATATCTGAATGAGCAACCAGTATATGAATTGACGGATACCATATGTGCACCAGTGCATAATGATACACAGACAACCTTTGTAGTACCAATCCCAAAGGGAAATCCTGAGGTAACAAGCTATATATCAGGTGCATCTGAAGTACCACTTGGTATGAATGTGGATTTTGAAGCATCGTGTTCTGTTTTGCAGGTACATGATGCAATTCCTACTGATCAAGTCATTTCATCTCCACCAACAACTACAACATACAATCCAACAAAAAAATCCTCAACAAAAGCGTACAAAGCAGCTCATTGCAAAGGCAAGAAAGAGAAAAAATGATTCCACAAAAGCAATACTGCAGAAACTAGATGAACACGAGCAAAGGTTGAATGATCTTTCAAAGACAAATGTTGCAAAAGTTATTAAGGAATCATTTCAAGCCAACATGATCAATGAGGTCAAGAACAAACTACCAAAGCTGGAACCTGATATTGTTTCTGACTTTATCCAACCTCGTCTTGATAGTACTATGTTGCACGCTCTCTAATCTAATATGTAGAACCATAGAGGGGGGTGAATATGATTTTCTTGACTTCTTTGAAGTTTATAAAACTTCATGTCTCAAAGGAACCGAGTGATGTGACGATCTACTTAGCAAAGAAACAATAAGTAGATGGCGATAGAGAGAGAGAAAGACTACGATATATACTTGTTCAGGAAGGGGGATTTAGTCCTTCCATACGTCCAGTTGCGAATCCATGACACCTATACTATTCCTAGTATAATCCTTATGGTGGACTATAAACAGTATTACAATTTAACTACATCGGCTTTTAATAAAGACTGGCGCTCACAAATAAGAGTTACTACCTACGACATTTCGCCCTCGGAATCCACCCTTAAGAACTTGTGATTCGACTTACCCTCTAGGATCACTTATATTGACTAGGACCACTAAAAAATTCCCCTTGGAAGTTTACCAAACCCCAACTAGATCCCCAATGATCTATGCTTGATCCCACAGATACAAGACTTCCATTTACAACCAATTTAAATGAATGATAGATTGCTAAATCAAGTCTTAACCTAATCTATAGACTTGATTCTATTAGAAAGGGTATAAGAAAGAAGACCCTAGACTATTAACACATAATTATGGATTAAGTACTTGTGCGTCTCTCTTGCAAAGATGTGTTCTTTAATGGATGATAGAATGAGTAGATTAGAACACTTTGATGTTTAGAATTAGAGGATAGGAGTAGAGATGAGGAAGAAATAATGGCAAGAGGTGAGGAAAACAAAGGCCAAGAGTGGGTATTTATAGGCCAAAGTCCCAAATGTGGGAAAAAAATCAAGTATGGCACGCTGCCCACGCATCAGCGTGTGGCTAGCTCGCCAGATACCCGAAATTTTTTTCTTTAGGACTTTGGCATTTTAAATACCCGCACTTGTTAAACCCCCAATTGTAATTCACACTATAACCTTTCAATCATTCTTATACTCAAGGTTAACCAACTCAAATAGCCATTTGATAAAGTTTATGAAGTATTAAAAGCGTTTTGCTTATCTGATAATGTAAAGAGAGAAAAGGATTATCGAAAAGGGGTATTTTGGGTATTCCTCAAAGTGTAACTTGCTTAGTTGAGATCCAACTAAATATTTGAAATAGCTAGTTAAGGTACAAGATAATATTCTTGGAATATTCTTTGCTTGAAAAGAAAGGGGGAAGATTTGAAATTTTAATTTCAAAATCTTTAAACACATGTTGAATAAGAAGGTATGATTTGTGTACGAGTTGTCATGATGTGACATAAGGAAGCCTCTTGAGCTTGTTTGAATTAGAAGGTAAAGATGTAAATAAGAAAGGTAAGTAGGATAGGTGATATGGCAAGATCAAGGGTGATAAGAGAGGTGCGTTTGTTGTGTGAGTGAGAAGTTAGTGTTTGTGAGAGAAGTTGTGTTTGTTTTGAGATGAGTATTCAATCTAATGGTTGAGAAGATAATGAGGGAGTTTGTATTGATGAGGTGGCTTGATCAAGGGTAGAAGTGAAAGTGTGTTTGTTATGTTTGTTTAAGTTTTAATCCAATGGTTGAGAAAAGAATGTGGGAACTTTGATTAATAAAGTGGCTTGATCAAGGGTGAGGATAAAGATGTGTGTATGTGTGAAATTCAAATGTTGTAAAGAAGAAGGTGAATAGAGAATGAGTGGTGGAGAATGTTTTGATAAGATGTGGAGGAGCCTTTGTTTAGAATGTAGGAGACAAAAGGTACAACAAGTACAATGATAGTACATTGTGTAAGGGAATGTGAGTTGGCATATGGAGGATAAGATTTAGGTTTTATTTGGTGAAGTTTTATGTGAAGAAAAGTTTAAAGATGAAGAATGAAGATAATGAAGATAAGGATGAAATCAAATGATTGATTTGGGTTTATAATCACATTGCCAATAAGAAGGAAAAGAGTGGGCATATATGATTATAGGATTGTTGAAGAAGAAGGTGTTTAGAGTGTCTGTGGAAGAGATGAAATCATTTGTTAGGTAAGAAAGGTAAACAAGTGATTAGGAAGAATGGGTTGAAGGATTGTATAGAAGGAGAGTTTAATCACTTGTTGGGAAAGAGATTAACAAGTGATTATAGTGAGTGTGTTTTGGGAAGTATGGTATAGAAGTGTTGTAGAAAGAGATGTGGGAGTTTGTAAGTTACCTTGTACATGTGAGGAATACATGTGAGTTTGTAAAACATTTTTAGGTAAGTAGGTAATAAAAGTCAAAGTATGATTAACCTCCAAATACCATAAACTCAATTAGTCATTTAGACTTTAATCCATGATAATAAACATTAGATTTGATCACTAATAATCTTGATACAAACAAGCTAAGTTCTTTGCATCTTAAGTAAAGCATATCCTGTAACGGGAAAGGATGCGTTTACGTAAAGTGACCTTTGACCTAGTTTGACCAATAAGGGAGTAAAACCCGTTACATGATTAGGAACAACATAAATCCGGATTAAGGTCAAATGAACACTTTCGTTTGATGGTATGTTGAAAGTATGATCATACTAGGTTTAGAAAGAAGTTTTGGCCTTGCCTAGAGGCAATTGATAAAGTATTTGAGTCGGTGTTTTATTGAAAATGAAAGGATACGTTTTTGCTCCTCTCTAAGTCTAAACCTCATTTTAAGTGTTCCCAAATGCTCAAATATCATATACATAACTTTATTAAAGTTTCCACATTTGTCGGGTAGAGGGAAAGCTGACATTGCAAAATTCGTAAAAATAGACTTCGTGTGTAGCGCGCTGGCCACGCGCTGATGCATGCCCAGTGCGCCAGATTCCCGAATCCATTTTTTTAGATTTTGGCTATCGTTTGTTATTTTACGTTTGCGAACGTTTATTTGTCATCGTTAAAACATAAAGAATATCCTAGTCAATGTTGCACAACCAATCTCCCCCTTTTTGATGAAGATCGCCATTGATATAGTTTGCGTCTTGATCTTGGCCTTTTAATTTGTTGAAGCTTAAACATTGCCTTCACTTTATGAGCCTTACATAGTTTTGCTACTCCCATGTACGCTATTGCTCTTTGCTTCCGTAATAGCTAGCTATACATAGTTTTGCTACTCCCATATACGCTATTGCTCTTTGCTTCTGTAATAGCTAGCTATACCAGCTTTCCCGATCTATAATAGGCATTCTATGCCTTGCTTTCCTTCTCCCCCTTTTGTCAAATCAAAAAGGCGGGATCCTTGTCTTCCATTAGAAGGTTGATATCGTTGTAAAAGAAAGAATAAATATCAATTCATGTGCTCCCCCTAGATCATTGCTCCCCCTTGTTCCAAGGCAAGGATCTATGGGTCAAGAGCACTACCTTCGAGGTGTTCTTAGCTACAACTAGTAACAAGCAAACAACACAAGCAACAAACATATACACATGCTCAACTCCAATATGGGTTAGCTTACTATTTAGAAACTTAAATACATGGGTTAGTCCAAGCATAGCATCATATCATACATATCCAAATGTTGATAAAATCAGGCAATCACATGCATAATCATCATCACATAGTTATTTATAAGACAGATTTATCAATCATGCATCAATATGTCACATACTCAAGTAAGCATAATACATATTCAAATTAGATCCAGGTTTCAATCCTAGGACTTATGTAAGGCAAGTCTTAAGACGTATGTGTTAAAGGAAAGAAGGGATATATATCTAATTACTTTTAAGTGCATGCGTGTCTAGTCTTAACTTGTGACATCTACTCAAAATAATACTTAGATATGAATACAACTTTGAGTGCATTATGCTTAGACATTTTGTGCAATACTTTCACCAACAATGTGAGTATAATTTTTTACTCATACGTAATTCTAAGGTGAGAAGGCTTTTTAAAAATCTAAGTTGTAGATTTTGATTTGTAACTCAATCCTAATTACATCAAATGACGAGTAGGCATATTATGTATGTATAAACTAATCAAGCACACTCAATATCTTAATTATGCCAATCATACAAAAAACCTAAGCATAAGTTGCTACCTAATGACAAGTTATGGCATGAGGGAATCCCTAAGTGAGTAATTGACACCTTGTATTACTTTCCCTTAGACTAATACAACCTCTCAAAGTTAACACCTGTATGGTGACCTCAAAAACTACAACATAACCTTTCCATGCCTTTCACGTAATTCCTAAGCGCATAAATCAAGCTTTAATAACATTCAAAGCCAGCACCATTCAAAATGCCTAGATTATTTTAAACCTTAGAAAAGCATGAAGATGTGCACCATACACATTTCCTTCAATGACCTTATTTTGAAAAAAATATTTTTCCTAACTTTTGAAGATGCATGTCTAGCAAACAAACCTAAGTGGATAAGGTGTGAATTCAAATTAAGTAATTGAGCACCTAGAATCATATTAAAAATAATATGTTGGAGTTGTGAGCACATGATCTACTATCGTTAATAGATGTCTAAGCAATTGGCATGTTATCAATAAGCATGAAATTAACTATCATCATGGCAAGAAGACATGTAAGCAAATAACATCAAAACATATTTCTCATGCAAACACATTTTTAATATCATTATTTAATCTTTACGACGAGTAGGCATATAATCACATATAATTCATGAACTCTTAATTTATGCCATCATATTGTATTCCTAAAGACACTTAATCATGTGAACAAAATAAATGTGACTAATTACTCATCATGACAAGTAGATGTGTGAAAAAATTTCATGTTATCACCTTGTTGAATTTTGACATATTCTTCAACCATCTACTTGTTAGCAACATAACCGTGCATTTCATTTATTTGTATATGTTTTAAAAGATTTTTCATTTAGGCATTTACATATACGTATTAAGCAATTAAGCAAACGACTCATGATGTTATGTATTAATGTGAGAAATTTAATCATTTAGCCGATTTATCTTAGTTTAAGATTTAAGATGAGTTTATTAGGCATGCCATACATAACGTTCGTTTTCATTCCTAAGTTCAATTTCTCAAACTAACAAGTATTTTCATGCATCCATATCAATCAAATTTCCAAAAGTTCTACATTAAACATGTATGCATGTTTAGTCCAACTTTAAGTTGTTTGCCTTTAAACTTCTATGTTCACCTAACTTTTAAAGTTGTGGCAAAAATAAACTACCTAGCATCAAACAAATTCACATGTCATTTTTGACAACTACAATATAAAGCACATAAATATTCATAAACATAAAAGAAAAACTTAGCTTAATTTTGATGGAAGATTTTTTTTAATGACCACGAGATAAAGATCCACCATTGATGCTTTGTCTACCGATACCTTTTCCTCAAAGGTTACTTGTGTACGTTATCATACTCCTTATATGAAGTAAATAATCTTCTATTACCGATCATATGCTTAGACCAACCACTATCCATAATCTAATAAACCGGTTCAAGCTTATACTGAACAAACATATAACTCAAAAACTTAGTCCCCAATGGTTGTTGGGTCCTTTGGTGTTAGCATTAGACACTCCTAAGTTAAACATCCTTGGGTCTTGAAGCAATTAGCTAAGTCTCTCAAGAACAAACCTTGTAAACATTGACCAATGATTTGATTAAAAATTATTTTCGTTTTGAAATCTTGGTCCAAAGTTTGTTTTAGAAAATCATTGGTTTGGGTAAGAGTTGTCTCTCCTTTGAAATGAGTAATGTTGATGTGGTGAAGACCTTTGGTTGTTGTAAGAACTTTTTCTCTTTTGAAAAGATGGTCGGTTGATAACATCAAATATTTAATACTTTTTAGTAGCAAAATACCCTTTATATTACCTATAAATGTTTCACTAATACTCAAAAATAAGATATTTTCTATCATTTTGTAGTTTTCAAGTGAAATGCAGGAAAATGACAAGAAACAAGGGAAAAAGGTCTTAAAGTGTAATTTTCTGAAGGATGTTACGGCGTAACACCAAAAATGGTTACACCGTAACATAAATTAAGCAAGTACGAAGATCAAGGACAAGGTTATGGCGTAACACCATATCTAGTTACGCCATAAACAAGAATTTAGAAGGAAATCTTACCCAAGATAGGGTTATGGTGTAACACCCCTTATGGTTACGACATAACCATGAAGATCCACAAATATAGAATGAAGATCACGTACATATGGAAATTATTTGAAGGTTATGACGTAACATAATATTTTGTTACGCCACAACAATTGCTTATTTATGGAATGTCGTATAATAGGGTTAAGGCGTAACACCTTTATCGGTTACGTCGTAACAGGTTCGATACCTATAAATAGAGGCCTCATTCAAGCTATTTCGACATCACTTCCTCCACAGCCAATTGGCAAGGCGACAAAGGCTTCCAACCTTCGAATAATTCCACCTGGAGTCCAAGGGAGATCACACTTTATTTACTTTTTGTATTTAATCATTCAAATACGAATCCTGTAAGAATTATGAGCTTTCGATCTATGATTACTTCTATTTCTTGATGTGTTTCCTTTACCATGAGCGGCTAAGCACTTAAAGTGCAGGCCTAGTTATGTAATTACTATTGTTATGATGTGTTGGTTTTCTCCTGTTAGCATGTTAGAGATTTTGGTTTTTTTCGTTTCGTTTTTTTTAGATATTACTTGACTATCCGTGTTTTTGTTTTGTGGTGTAACCCTGTTGGTTGTTTTGGTATTAAGTGTTTATTTTTTCTTTAGTGAATATAGTTAAGTACGGGTTAATATTTAGTTAGGGTAGTTTGTTTAGTAATACTATAGTTATAGTTTGGGACCTTGCTTCTGCCCCATTCCCCATCATAATTATTTGTAATCATTCTAGTTAATTTGGGATCCATAGGGGGTCGCGAGGTAGGGCGGGGGTTACGTGCTAGGGAGGAAAGGATAAAGAGGAGAGGAGGAGGATACTTCATAACTCTCGACCCCCTAGTGTGTGGAAACTAACAACGCGGTGATGGTTCCACGAGGTCTCCACACTTTATCACTTTATATACTTTAAAATGAATCACCTTATAAAATCTCGTTAGAGAGGGTTAATATTTTGTATAGGGTTAGTAGTTCAGTTTTTGCGAATAGTTGGGATTAACACTACTACCGAGATATTCATACATCTATTATGTTTTGGGACTGAGTAACCGGTCTCCACACTTATCACTTAATATACTTAAAAGCACATAAACTCTTTCAGAGAGGGTTAATAATTTGTATAGGTTATTAGATCAGTTTTGCGAATAGTTGGGATTAATCACTACAACCTAGATATCCTACCTCCTATATGATTTGGACTGAGTCAGAATCGAAGGAAGTATAGGATAGACTATATATGCCTATTCAAGTTTATCAACCTTAGAAACCACTAATGAAACCATAGTTTAACATTGCACAGGAAATCATTTTTATAACAGTAGTAATGAAGTAACTAGGTTAGCACGTTTTCTCTCATGATATCTCCAAACCCTTTTAATTTTCAGTATTTAATTTTATTGTTATTTTTAATTACTTTCAATTCAAATCAAAAACCATTTTATAAACGTGACATTTCAAATTAAAACTAATTACAACTTAGCTCTTGGGACGACCTCGGATTTACCATTCTATACTACCCACGATCGGGTTCTCTGCCCGTTAGTGCGTTGTCAGGCAGATCGAGTTTTATAAATTTAAAACTTGGTAAAATATATTTTAAAATAAAATGCGCATCAAGTTTTTGGCGCCGCTGCCGGGGAGCTAAAAATTAGTAATAATTTGAATTTATGTATATATTTTCTTTTGTAAATATATTCTGCTAGTTTTTCTTGTAAGTTTTCAGATATGGAAGATGATGTAGATATCAGCGCGCTCACCATGGAGCAGTACATAGCTTTGATTCCAGATGATATTAAACCAGGCATAGTGAACCCCAAGATTGGTGATGACGTATAATTTGAGATAAATACAAATTTTATGAGGGAATTAAGACGCAAACTTTTCGTAGGCATCAATGATGAAGACGCTTACGAACATGTGCGTACGGTATTAGAGATTGTGGATCTCTTCTACTTCCCTGGCATCACTCACGATGAAATTATGCTTAGGGTATTTCCAATTACACTCAAGGGACGAGCCTTGAGATGGAAAAACAGGCTTCCAGCAAGGACAATCACTACATGGGATCTCCTTAAAAAAGAATTTATTTAGAGATATTGTCACCCTTTCATAACTACCAAGAAATTAGAAGAAATCCGCAATTTCAAGCAAGAGAGGGACGAGACATTGGATCATGCTTGGGAAAGATACAATGATCTTATTTACCAATGTCTGTTGCACGATCTGAACTATCAGCAGAAGGTTCATATCTTCTACACGGGTTCATATCTAAACTGGCAGACCATTCGCATGACTAGTATGATGAAACAACCACTAGGGAAAGAATCAACAATAACGGTGATGCCATTCACTAAAGTTTCAAAGAGGAACATCTAACCAAGGAGTACCCTCTCAAAAAAAGAGGACGAGGTAATCAAGCATAGAAGATATATGGAATACTTGGAAGAAACCTGTTAGGTTCACATAAATGGACCCGAACAAAGAAGCTTCGGTCACTCGAAGATACAAGACAAAAGTCTAGCTCGT
>BQNB010007470.1:0-93463 GCA_026074375.1 Tanacetum coccineum
TTTGGCATTTTGAGACCGTTTTTGGTTATTTTAGCTCGTTTTTAAAGGTAAAAGGTATGTGTGATTAAGCACATACCAATTCTTCACCATAAACATCAATCAAAGCACGTGTCGTCCTAAAAAAGGGTCTCCCAAGAGTTAAGGGAACCCGAGGATCGACAACATAATCAACGACTACGAAGTCGGCTGGAAAATGGAACTTCCTACTTTTACAAATACATCTTCGGTAATACTAGATGGACTAGTAGTCGATCGGTTTGCAAGTTCAAGGATCATTTGAGTAGGAGTAAGTTCGGGGAGTGAGAGCTTCTTCCATATGGAAAGAGGCATCAAGTTGATGCTTGCACCAAGATCGGCCAAGGTTAAGCATTCAACTAACTCCGGAAAATCACATGGTATAAGAAACTTGCCAGGGTCTCTAAGTTTTTCGGACAAGGTTTTTTGGATAACCGCCGAACAATTTTCATTCACCGGTGTTTTGGTTAAGTCAAACAATTTTTCCTTTTATTAAGGAGACTTTTAAATATTGAAGCAAATTTCGGAATATGTAGAAAAGCATCCGCGAAACAGAGCTCGAAATGTAATTCCCTAAAGATTTCAACAAATTTCAAAGCTAGATTATCATCTTTTTCACGGAGCTTTTGTTTGTTGGCTCTTGAAGGATAAGGTATAGACGGTTTAGGCTTAGGAGCAACAACAGGCTCATCAATTGGATCTTGAATTTGGACTACCGGAGGTTAGATGTTGTTGGTACTCGGTTGCACCGTATCCTTTGTCGCCTCGGGTTTCCGTTCCACCACCTTGGGAAGAGGTGGAATTGGAGGTCCATCATAAGAAATACCACTTTGGGTGGTGATTGCTTTTAAGTCACCTCTCGGGTTAGCAACGGTGTTGCTAGGAAGTGAACCCGTACCCGAAGAAGAAGCGGTATTCATTTTGAAAAAACTAGCCATCATATTCTTAAGCTCATTGGTTTGATTTGACATTGAAGTTTGTATTGAAGTTTGCATTTCATTCCTCAATTCATTTTTCACATTATTAATTTGATTTTGCATGGCTTTTATATTAGTATCAATTATCCTTTTGTAATTTGACAATTCATTGGAAGGAGCAACTTGAGTTTGCTGAATCGGAGCTTGATAACTCGGATTTCCTTGATTGTTTCCTCGGTTTTGATTGTAACCTTGATTGTATCGGGTTTGATTATTTTGCACATTCGGTTGAGCAAAACTCGGTGGTCGAATTTGGTTAGCTACACTTTAAGGACGGTATCTGGTATTTCCCTGATTATAGTTAACTGCGGCTGCTGAAACATATCCTTGAATATTATCTCGATATTCCAGAAAAACGTTGCCATCGGTGGCAAGACATTGGTGGTAAGGATGCGGTCCACCACAAGTAACACAAATTTCCTCAACCGCTTTCACGGAAGTGGAAGGAGAAGATTTTTGATGAAGCATAGCCTTAACGACGTCGATAAGATCGGCAATCTCGGGAGAATGAGGGGTAGAAGAAGAAGGAGCATTCGTACTTACTTTTGTAACAATCGGTTTGTTCCATGAGTTGCGAACTTTTGACTTGTTTTCAATAATTGTTAAAGCATCCAGAGGAGTTTTAGTCAAAAGATTACCACCGGCGACGGCATTCAAAGAATCTTGATCGGTTGGGGTTAAAGCATTGTAGAAGGTATCAAGTTGATGCAACTCCGTAAAACCGTGATGTGGGCATGCATGAAGGAGATCCTTAAAACGGTCCCATGCCTCACAAAATGATTCATCAAAATGTTGTTGAAAATTCGTAATTTCATTCCGGAGATTTGTAGTTTTTGAAGGAGGAAAGAATTGGTTAATAAACTTGGAAACAAGATCTTCCCAAGTAAGAATAGAACGAAGGGGTTCTTTTTCGAGCCAAATTCGGGATGCCTCCTCGATAGAAAATGGAAAAAGCATAAGCTTAATTGACGAATTAGGCACATCTCTATACTTAATTGTAGAAGTAATCTTGTTAAACCAACGAATGTGAGCATGTGGATCTTCTTTCTCAAATCCGTAAAATTGTTTTGAAGTTACAAGATTTAGAAGACCATGTTTAAGCTCAAAATTCTCCGCGATAATAGCGGGAATAACAATAGCATCTCCGTAACCCTCGGTGGGTGCTTGGAGTAATTCCACCATAGTACATTGATCGGCCATCGTAACTACGGGATTGTTTTCAAGAGAAAACGGTTCGACTCTTTGCTTGGAATGTGTACGATTACGACGTTTCGAAGTCGTGGAAGATTCGGCAATACAATTCGATGAAGAGCGAGTGCGCATGCACTAAAAATAAAATAAGATAAATAAAAAGATAAAATATTTTTGTAACCGATAATCAAACAAGTGTACGGTAGCTCTCTAAAAAACGCACAAAGAAGCGGAGAAGCGGGTAAGCGCGAAGAGTTTTAAAAACCTTCTCCTTTCGGGTTGAAGTTCGTAGGATCAACCCTCCTTATACCTCTCTTATAGTTTGCAATCTAAAGGTGATCCGATTTCACAAGTGACACAACGGTTGTTTTTGTTGTTTTTTCAAAAGATTTTAGTATTTTTGATTACTTAATAATAGAAGAAAATATTCACAAATGAAAGCGATAACATCACGGGGAAGGGTCTTCAAACACTAATCTTCAAACGTAAACACAATAATCGTTTCACAACCTCCCCGGCATTGGCGCCAAAAATTAGTTTTAATCCTTTCGTATATATATATATATATATATATATATATATATATATATATATATATATATATATATATATATATATATATAAATTCATACACAAATACACCAAATTATAGTATAAGAGAAGTATTACAAAAGGTTTTTAAGAGATTACTTTTATCCAAAGTAAAATCCAAAACCTTCCTGAGTTGTTTCCTGACGAGGCATGAATTAAAAATCGTGGTTAAGTTCGTGATCGCGTGTTTGAATAATCAAACTTTTTGATTTGGATTCTATATCTACAAATAACATGCAAAAACAAAAGCAATTAAGGACTTAAACTAATAACGTTAACGGGAATCTAAAAACGCGACTTAAAACCAAAATTATCAAATTTTAACCTTAAAAATGAAAATTTAATTTATAAAAGTCCTAAATGATTAAAAATAATTTTAGAAAAAAGAATTATATTTCTTTGACTTTTATTTAATTTATTATGAATTAAAAACTGTTTTAATCTAAAAATATTATTAAAAATATTAAACTAATTTATAAAAAACTAAAAAATTTACAAAAATTACTTTGAACTATTCTAATCCTAGGAAAAACAAAATGGGTCCAACAACTTATTGGAATAAGCTGGAAATAAGCTACAAAGGTTTGAAGGCTTAATTGGCAAAAAGGTCATAAGAGAAAAGTGGGGGAAGTCTTAACGAAAAAGACCCAAGGGTATGTTGGTAGTGGAGAGTGTGTTAAAATGTTATGCAGTTAAGGTTGAGGTCCCGGGTTTAAGCCTAGGACTTCCCTATACGGCATAACATTTTTGTTTTGCAAATTTTTTTTATGAAAAAGCTTTTTAACACTAAAATAAGCAACTTTAATAAAAGGGCTTCTGACAGAACTTAAAAATAAGCTATAAAAAGATGACAGTTTTGAAAATTAAGACCTTATGAGACTTTTAAGCTAAATTGTGTGATCTTTTTAGACTCAAAAAGCAAATGGAAAACCAATAAGTTAAAATAAGATAACTACCTAGATCTAATAAGCAAAACTAATCCCAAAATAAGCATTCCTAAGAAGCCATAAGCTCATAACAGTAATTAAGCTTTTTGGCTAAAAAAACTACTCAATTCAGTCCAAAGAGGTAGTTTTAAGCTACTATTTAAGCTAGATAACCAATAAGCTAATTCTTTAAACCTTAAACAGATTAACTTTATCCTATAAACTACCAGAATAAGCCAAAAATAAACATTTCGAAAAACTTATAAGCTAGTTGTGAGCTACTGAATATTGGTGTTTACACAAAAAACTGTGTTTTTGGTTTTTCTAATTTTTTTTATGCAAAATGAAATGCTACTTGCAGCCTAGAATTCAGATTACTAAATAAGCAGTAAACCACTAAATAAACTTAAACAGATTGACTTTAGACTATAAACTAACTATGCTATTATTTTCAGATCTTAAAACTAACATTTACTTGACTAAATTTAAGATTGAAAAGTGGATTTTAGACTTTTAAAACTGTGACTTAACAACTTATGACAGATTTTATTAGAAACTCAATACACCATTTCAAAACTTTACCACATTACTTCTACTGCATTTAGAAACCATAAACAACACAAAACCAACACTTATAAGCTATTTTCAAAGTACTTATCACATAAGCTGTTTTAATAAGCTTAAAGTCCACAGATTCACACTAATGCTATATGAAACCTTAAAAACTAATTTTAAACTTTGTAAACTTATGAAAACAGATTTATAAGCTTAGTTTTAGCCTATCAAACTTGGCTTAAGGGTCAAAAGGCCATCAAACAATACTAACCTTGGTTAGTATTGCTTATGCCAAACACCCCTTAACAAGTTTAAAAAGCATTTTTAAGCTTATAAGAGTGTTATATAAGTTGTTAAAAACTAAAACAGATAAAGGACAAGTTATATAAGGGTCTTTTAAGCACTTTTAAACTATAAATAAGCAATTTACAATAAGCTATAAGCAAAAGGCATATTTTTGATTTTTTTGGACAATTTATATAAAAAGATGAACCAATGATATCAAAACCACAAATAAGCACTAACTATCAACTAAAGACAATAATAAGCATAAATAAGCAGTTTTAAACAGTAAATAAGCAATAATTAAGCAATAAGCATTTTTAAGCTAAAATGAAAAGGAGAGAGTACCTTGCCCTTTGTTCTAAATAAGGGCAAATAAGCTCTTAATGAGCTGATCTACAAGCTCCAGCTTATTCTAGAATTAGCTTATCATCCATAAAAGCTCTTTTTAAGTGATTTTTGGTGGATTTTAAAGACAAAACAGTTTTATATAAGCAAGAACCAAAACAGTTTAAGGAATAAGAAACTTAAATCTTAGTGAAGCTTTAGGTGAGATCATAAGCTATTTTCATGGCTTAAAGCTTAAACAACTTAACAAAAGATCAAACACGAATTTCTTAAAATACCTCAAACTTTCATTAATACTTTAAAACATTTATAATACTTGAAAGGAAATAAGCTTAAAACTGTAAAAAAAATTACAAGAAAAAGAACACCATAACCATGAGAATAAACCCTCTATTTATAGCCCAAAGAGGAAGCATCTAGGTCTTTAATCTATGCTACTTCGGTGAGAGTTATGAGAGGTGTGTTTCTTGTGTGAGTGAGCTCGAAACCATCATCTTAGCCATCCATTTCGCTTTAGCTCCAAGTAGTATAATCTGAGCCCTTAATCTTTTGTCCTTGTCCCATCAACCAATGGGTCTTCATGGGATTCCCATGGTGGACTTGTCTTCTTGCTGGGGTAGGGTTTTGCCTTAGGTGTAGGGTCGAACTGAAAGAGAAAGATGAATAGTAACAATGGCAGGAAAAGGTTTTAGGGGTATTAGGTATTTAATCTGTAACGGGTGTTAGGGGTTTAAGGACTAATGGTGTTAGGGTGTAAGGATTGTAGGGGCTTTTGTTGTAAAGTCAGGGACTAGCAGTGTAAGTCCTTAAGGACTAACTATGAAAACCCCCAAGGACTAACGGTGCAAACACATTTAATAGGTTTATGGTTGAATGTTATGTTGGGCTTATATTTGGGCCGTGTTATATGGTTTTGGATTTGGGCTTTTTATAAAGGCTTAAAAGCTTAAAGCTTATAATTGATGATTAATGGGCTGACCCGGCGCATTAACTTGGGTGTGGGTTGGCCCATTTAAGATGCACACGTCTTTGGATTTGATTCTGACTTTGACTTTGACTTTGACTTTGACTTTTCACGCTCTTTCCATTCTCGGGCTTAGTTTTGTCCTTTTGGCTTCGTTTTTGTCCTTTTTGTTGATATCCGTTACCTGCACAGTATAAATGCAAAACACACAAATATAATGCATTTTTGATATGTTTTAGTCTTTTAAACTCGTTTTAATAAGTAAAAGGTATGTGTAATTAAGCACATACCAAAATCCCCCATACTAAACTATTGTCGTGTCCTCATGCAATGCCATAAGTAAATACTTAGAAAACCAAGAATCTCAATCCCCCTCGACTAATTACCTCGAAAAGTAGCTAAGTGTTCATCAAAGGGGATTAAAGAATCAATAGCTTTGAAAGGCCCCGTTTTGACCATTTTTAAATATTTACACTTATTACCACACATATTTTTGTATTTTCCCTTTTTCTCATTTTTTTATACTTTTCTTTTTAACCAACTAGAATGTCCGGACTTTCATTATTTTCATAACCTTTAGGGTCATACAACAAGACGCACTTCAATCCTAAAATGCCCAAAAAGATAAATTCATCGTCCCATATTTTTCACTTTTCCCAAACCAAGCTTAAAAATGAAATCACCGTTAAATATAAGTTAAGATGCTAACACTACTCATACTTGTAACTTGTGAAACTTTTCACTCCCGACAATTATTATATATTATGTGAATGTGCTTATTTCGAATTTCAACCATGGATCAACCTTTTTAAGAAAATTGTAATATTTCTATGCTTCACGTTCCACCCAAGAATTATGATTTTGAAGGCGAGATCATTCCATGTAGCGACTTTCTTCTCGGCACATCCCAGCCGAGACCGGCTTAGGTGACCAGGCTTTTGACACCCCACAGAGAATAGTATCGGAACTCACGGACCTTCGGTTTCAAAAACTCTTAGGCTTCCCGTTAAATAAACAATTCATTTAGAAAAACCACAACTTAAACGAAATAGTCTTAGTTCAAAAGCATATTTAAATTTAAGAAAAAGAGATTTTCCCTATATTTATTAAATCACATATATTACACTTAATATAATTATACATCCTTTAAACGAAGGAAATCCTCGACCTTTTTGAAGGCTGCAACATCGGTTGTGAGCCGGCAAGATGCAACAAACTTTTATCAGTCTTGGATTATTATTCTTACTATGGGCCTTCTTTTGAAGACTGCCACATCGGTTGTGAGCCGACAAGAGGCAGTAAACTTTTATTAGCCCACAGTTTTTATTATTATTATTATTACCTCAATTTTTTTAACACTTTATATTACCACGATATAGAGAAAATTTCTTTTTAGAAAATTTAAGTATAAATTTGAACTAAAACTAAAATAAATTATTGTTATCGACTATATTAAAAAATCGTTTAATTTTTGAAAATAATAATTATTATTAGTCCGGTTAGAAGCTTTGGGGAGGAAAAGCCACAAATTACACTTATGAGCTCTTAAGATTTCTAACTAATCCTTGCTTATTATCTAACTCATAATTAACTCTATCATTTCTCGTTCTTTGCAAATTTAAAATCTTTAATAAAAAGATCCGCAAATGCTTAGTCAAATAAACTAGCTTAGACAAGTTTATAAAGGTTAAGGGACAAAGCTAAGAGCTCAATACGCTCGATCAAGTCAAAATTTATTCTTATTCTACCCAGCAGGAAAGTCAAACATTGTGACAAAATACTTATTTTATTTTTGAAATTTTTTAAAATTTTTGAAATTTTTTTGGTATTTTGGTGGTAAAAACGGGATTACGTGAAAACAACGACTGCAGGCATAATCAAATCGATAAATCCCCCTTATACTAGAACTAAACATTGTCCTCAATGTTTTAAGAAGGGTTTCTACGTAAATCTAAAGCCGTTTATTAAGTATGCTCAAAGATAAACGTTAGTCGATAAGATTTAGGATATTGGATTCCCAAAATCATGCTAAGGATTGAAGCTCGAGTGAACGAAGGACAAAACCATGAGCACGAGAGTCTTCATAATCCGGGGCAATCCTAGACATACAACACAAACCACGAAACACGAGAAAGGAAGAGGCGAACCTCCTCACGTCACACTTATTCATTACTACTATTATAATTATATTAGGATAAACATGGGTTGCCACCCATGAAGCGCTTGTTTATTTATGAGTCACTAAGCTTGACTCGTCCCTGAATTTAGTTGTCCATGGGGAAGGTTTGGAGATCCGGGACAACCATAGGTGGTATGTCCCCTCCAAAGTAATGCTTGAGTCTATGACCGTTCACCTTAAAGTTTGGCCCGTCGGTTTGAGATAACTCGACGGTACCATAAGGGAAAACTTGAGCAACGGTGAACGGTCCGGTCCAACGGGTCTTGAGCTTGCCCGAGAAAATCTTTAATCGAGAATTGAAGAGAAGAACTCGATCACCAACGTTGAAAATGCGGTTTTTAATCTTAGAGTCATGAATCTTCTTCGTTTTCTCATTGTAGATTAAAGAGTTCTCATAAGCTTGATCTCGGAGTTCATTTAATTCATTCATTTGAACTTTCTGGTGATCACCTGCAGTCTTGAGGTTAAAATTGCAATGTTTCAAGGCCCAATAGGCCTTGTGTTCAAGTTTGATAGGAAGATGACAAGCCTTTCCGTACACTAACTTATATGGAGTGCACCCGATGGGTGTTTTAAAAGCGGTACAGAAGGCCCATAAAGCATCATCTAACTTATCGAACCATGAAGCACGATTTTCGCCTAAGGTACTTTCCAAGATACGTTTCAAACCATGACTTGAAACCTCTACTTGTCCACTCGTTTGTGGATGATACGCGGTAGAAAGACAGTGAGTAACTTCATACTTAAGCATGACCTTTGCAAATTGGTCATTGCAAAAATGGGTACCGCGATCAGTAATTATAGCACGAGGAGTTCCAAATCAAGCAAAAAGAGATTTCAAGAATTTTACGACAACTCGGGCATCGTTAGTGGGGAGCGCTTTTGCTTCAACCCATTTGGAAAAATAGTCAACGACCACGAGAATGTACTTACTCCCTTGAGAAGATGGTAATGGCCCCATGAAATCGATGCCCCATACGTAAAAGATCTCGCATACTTGAATTGCATTTTGGGGCATTTCATCTTTTTGTGAGATTTTGCCTTGACATTGACAAGCGTCACACCGTGTGACCAAGTCATGGGCATCTTGGTAAATAATCGGCCAATAAAATCCAGAATCAAAGACTTTTTTAGCGGTGTAGTTGGCACCATGATGTCCCCCGGTGGGTCCATTTTGGCAAGGCGTGAGGATATCAACGGCTTCTTGGCGGTAAACACATCGTCTAATCACTTGATCCGCACCAATTCTAAACAAGTAGGGGTCGTCCCAAAAGTAATGCTTTACATCCTTAAAGAATTTTTTCTTTTGTTGGGATGACATCCCTTTCATAATAAAATTCCCCGCATGGTAGTTTGGAATGTCGACAAACCATGGGGTACTAGAATCACCACAAAAGGTAACCATACCAAGAGTCTCAAGAGGAAATGTTTTGGTAATTTCCTTGTTCTTGACAACATCTTGGTAGGGATTTTCAAGTCTTGATAAGTGGTCGGCCGCGAGATTCTCCGCTCCTTTTTTATCATGAATAATGACATTAAATTCTTGAAGCAAGATAATCCACCGAAGCAATCTCGGTTTAGCATCTTGCTTGGCAAGAAGATATTTGAGAGCTGAGTGGTCCGTATACACTATGGTCTTCGAGAAGACTAAATAAGGCCGGAATTTCTCGAAAGCATACACCATGGCTAATAATTATTTCTCCGTAGTAGTGTAATGTGCTTGACCATCCGTCATGGTCTTACTAGCATTGTGTATAGGCTAAAAATGTTTGGTCTTACGTTGCCCCAAGACTGCACCTATCGCTTAATCACTAGCATCACACATAATTTCAAATGGTAGGTCCCAATCGAGGGCAACTAAAATCGGAGCTTCAGTTAACTTCTTCTTAAGTATATTAAACGCTTCAATACATTCTTTCGAGAAGATGAAAGGGGTATCTTTTTCAAGAAGATGGGTCATCGGCCGGGCGATTTTAGAAAAATCTTGAATAAATCGATGATAGAACCCAGCGTGACCTAAAAAACTTTGAATGGCTTTAACAGAAGTCGGATGAGGGAGTTTAGCTATAACATCAACTTTAGCTTTGTCGACCTCAATCCTGGACTTTGAAATCTTATGCCCTAGAACAATGCCTTCTTTTACCATAAAACGGCATTTCTTCCAATTTAGAACTAAATTAGTGTCTTCGCACCGTTTGAGCATTTTGTCTAAATGGGAGAGGCATGAGGAGAAAGAATCCCCGAAGACTGAGAAATCGTCCATAAAGACCTCCATTGTTTCCTCGATCATGTCATGGAAAATGGCCATCATGCACCTTTGGAACGTGGTCAGAGCATTACATAAGCCGAAAGGCATGCGTCGGTAGGCAAACGTCCCATAAGGGCAAGTGAAGGTGGTCTTTTCTTGGTCTTTCGGGTCTATAGGAATTTGAAAATATCCCGAGAAACCATCTAGAAAACAATATTATTCGTTTCCCGCGAGTCTTTCAAGCATTTGGTCCATAAATGGTAACGCGAAATGATCTTTACGAGTGGCATCCTTTAACTTTCAGTAGTCAATGCATACACGCCATCCCATAACTAAACGAGTAGGTATCAACTCATTATCTTCATTTTCAATTACGGTTATATCACCCTTTTTAGGCACACAATGAATGGGGCTCACCCACGGGCTATCGGAGATAGGATAAATCAATCCGGCGTCAAGGAGTTTGAGAACTTCCTTTTTGATAACCTCATGAATTTTTGGGTCCACCCGTCTTTGATGTTGAATTTCCGGTTTAGAGTCATCCTTCATTAATATTTTATGAGTACAAAATTGAGGGTCAATGCCCTTAATATCAAAGATTTTCCATGTGATGGCACGCTTGTGTGACTTTAAAACCTTTAGAAGTCAGACCTTCTCATCTTCTTTTATGTTTTTAGCAATTATGACGGGTAGTTTATCGGTACCCTCCAAAAATGCATACTCAAGATGAGAAGGTAAATCCTTGAGCTCAAGCTCCGAAGAATCATCAATAGAAATTTTTACTAGTTTAAGTTCTTCAAGATTAAGTTCTTTTAGAGGGAGAGGAGAAGATTGATCATCATTTAGTAACTTCTCGAGTAGAAGAAGGTCTCCCTCTGGATCAAAGTCGTCATCATCAATTCCCGGTGGAATTGAATCATTTGTAAGACAAGCCTTGATTTCTTCCAAAATGAAGTCACCTTCCTCAAAAGGAGTGAGAGAGGGGGAGGAAGTAGAAAGGATAGGATCTAAAGACGGAGTGGGATTGCCACTCATAGAATTATCCTAGAATCCGAGCACTTCTTGAGCATACTCCTCACAAGCTATGTTGATGACATCAATTCGATTAATCGATACAGCATCATTGTAGGAGTATCTCGAAGTTTGACCAACTTTAAAGGTTATGGCTTCATCATCAACTCGGAGAGTTAATTCTTCACCGTAAACATCAATCAAAGCACGTGCCATCCTCAAAAAGGGTCTCCCGAGAATTAAGGGAACCCGAGGATCGACAACATAATCAACGACTACGAAGTCGGCCAGAAAATGGAACTTTCCTACTTTTACAAAGACATCTTCGGCAATACCGGATGGACTAGTAGTCGATCGGTCTGCAAGTTCAAGAATCATTTGAGTAGGAGTAAGTTTGGGGAGTGAGAGCTTCTTCCATATGGAAAGAGGCATCAAGTTGATGCTTGAACCAAGATCGGCCAAGGCTAAGCATTCAACTAACTCCAAAAAATCACATGGAATAAGAAACTTGTCTGGGTCTCCAAGTTTTTCGGGAAACTTTTTTAGGATAACCGCCGAACAATTCACATTCACCGGTGTTTTAGCTAAGTCAAACAATTTTTCTTTGTTATTAAGGAGACTTTTAAACATTGAAGTAAATTTTGGCATATGTAAAAGAGCATCCGTGAAACTGAGCTCGAAATGTAATTCCCTAAAAATTTCAACAAATTTCGAAGCTAGATTATCATCTTTTTCACGGAGCTTTTGTTTGTTGGCTCTTGAAGGGTAAGGTATCGACAGTTTAGGCTTAGGAGCAACAACGAGCTCATCAATTTGAGCTTTAATTTGGACTACCGGAGGTTGGATGTTTTCGGTACTCGGTTGCACCGTATCCTTTGTCACCTCGGGTTCCCATTCCACCACCTTGGGAAGAGGTAGAATTGGAGGTCCATCATAAGAAATTCCACTTCAGGTGGTGATTGCTTTCAAATCACCTCTCGGGTTAGCAATGGTATTGCTAGGAAGTGAACCCGAACCCGAAGAAAAAGCGGTATTCATCTGGAAAAAACTAGCCATCATATTCTTAAGCTCATTGGTTTGATTTGACATTGAAGTTTATATTGAAGTTTGCATTTCATTTCTCAATTCATTTTTCACATTATTTATTTGATTTTGCATAGCTTTCATATTAGCATCATTTATCTTCTTGAAATTTGACAATTCATTCGAAGGAGCAACTTGAGTTTGCTGAATCGGAGTTTGATAACTCGGATTTCCTTGATTATTTCCTCTGTTTTGATTGTAACCTTGATTGTACCGGGTTTGATTATTTTGCACATTCGGTTGAGCAAAACCCAGTGGTCGAATTTAGTTAGCTACACTCTAAGGACGGTATCAGGTATTTCCCTAATTATAGTTTAGTGCGGCTGCTGAAACATATCCTTGAATATTATCTCGATATTCTGGAAAAATGTTGCCATCGGTGGCAAGACATTGGTGGTAAGGATGCGGATCACCACAAGTAACACAAATTTCCACAACTGCTTTCACGGAAGCTGGAGGAGAAGATTTCTGATGAAGCATAGCCTTAACGACGTCGACAAGAGCGACAATCTCAGGAGAATGAGGGGCGGAAGAAGAAGGAGCATTTGTACTCGCTTTTGAAACAGTCGGTTTGTTTCGTGAGTTGCGAAATATTGACTTGTTTTCAATAATTGTCAAAGCATCCCGAGGAGTTTTAGTCAAAAGATTACCACCAGCGGCGGCATTCAAAGAATCTTGATCGGTTAGGGTTAAAGCATTGTAGAAGGTATCAAGTTGATGCAACTTCGTAAAACCATGATGTGGGCATGCACGAAGGAGATCCTTAAAACGGTCCCATGCCTCACAAAATGATTCATCAAAACGTTGTTGAAAATTCGTAATTTCATTCCGATTTGTAGTTTTTGAAGGAGGAAAGAATTGGTTAATGAACTTGGAAACAAGATCTTCCCAAGTAAGAATAGAACGAGGGGGTTCTTTGTCGAGCCAAATACGGGCTGGACCATCGATAGAAAATGGAAAAACATAAGCTTAATCGATGTCTCGGGACAACTTTGTACTTCAACGTAGAAGTAATCTAGTTAAAATATCGAATATGAGCATGAGGATCTTCTTTCTCAAAACCGAAGAATTGTTTTGAAGTTACAAGATTGATTAGGACTATGGCTTTGAGCTCGAAATGGCTCAGCGGGGTATGGGGTGGTACTACGATTGCCTCCGCATAACCCTCGGTGGGTGCACGGAGTAATTCCGCCATAGTACGTTGATCGGCCATCGTAAATACGAGAGTCTCTACAAGAGAAAACGGTTTGACTCTTTGTATAGAACGTCTACGATTACGATGTTTCGGAATCGTAGAAGTAGGATTCGTAGAAGGTATTTCACTAACGAAGTTTGACGCAAGAGCGATTTTGCCATACATAAGAACAAAATAAGAGAAAATAAAAAAGAGAAAAATATTTTTGTAACCGATAATCAAACAAGTGTACGGTAGCTCTTTAGAAAACGCACAAAGAAGCGGAGGAGCGGGTAAGCGCGAAGCTATTAAAAACCGTCTCCTTTCGGGTCGAAGTTCGTCGGATCAACCCTCCTTATACCTCTCTTATAGTTTGTAATCTAAAGGTGAGCCGAATTCACAAGTGACCAACGCAAAAAAAAAAAAAAAAAAAAAAAAAAAAAACAAAATAAAACAAAAAAATAAAAACAATAAAAAAAAAAAAAAAAAATAATAAAAAAAAATGAAAAAAAAAAAAAAAAAAAAAAAAAAAAAAAAAAACCGTTGATTTTGTTGTTTTTTTAATTTTTTTGCTATTTTGGATTACTTGATAATAGAAGGAAATATTCACAAATGAAAGCGATAACTTCACGGGGAAGGGTCTTCAAACACTAATCTTTAAACGTACACAATAATCGTTTCATAACCTCCCCGGCAGCGGCGCCAAAAATTTGATTCTTTCCATATGTAGCAGTTTGCCAATTAAATACCCGACCATGCCTACGAGCTTTTTCTTCCTCAAGCATGATATATGATTCTTAATAACTTAGCCTATATATATCAAATGATGAGAGAGAGTAAGTATTCCGTAAGGCTTCTAGAAGATTACTTTTATCCAAAGTAAAATCCAAAACCTTCCCGGGTCGTTTCCCGACGAGGCGTGAATTGAGAATCGAGTTTAAGTTCGTGATCGCGTGTTTGAATAATCAAATTTTGATTTGGGATTCTATTTCTACAAATAATATGCAAAAACAAATAAACGCAAGTAAAAAATTAAAGCAATTAAAGATCGAACCTAAAAACGTTAACGGGAATAAAAAACGCGACTCTAAAACCTAAATTATCAAATTAAAACCTTACAAAAGCAAATTTAATTTTTAAAAGTCCTAAATGATAAAAGAAAATTTTAGAAAAAAGAATTATATTTTTTTGACTTTTATTTTATTTATTATGAATTAAAAACTGATTTAATCTAAAAAAATTAATTAAAAATACTAAACTAATTTAGAAAATTCTAAAAAATTCATGAAAAGTACTTTAAGCTAAGTAGAATCTAAGAAAATTAAGAAACTGAAAAAATGTGTTAAAATAGCAGAAAAATAAGCTAAGAAGCTTAAAAGCAAATGGCAAAGCAAGGTTAATATTAATATGACAAAGTTATAAAACGAAAAGTCAAAGGCTGTTGGTAGTGGAGTGTTTCTTTTTTTTTTTTAACCCCCCCCCCTTGTATTGGGTGTTAAAACGTTTGGGTGTTAAGGTTGAGGTCCCGGGTTCGAAACTGGGGCCTCCCTATACTCCCAAATGTTTTTACTTTTGAAAATTTCTTTTTGCAAAATCTTCTAATAAGCTTAAAGACCAACTTTAATAAAGGCAATATTTTTAGAAACTTAAAATAAGCCGGAAATAAGCTTATGAAAAAGACAGTGGCTTATTATAACTAAGTTACTCTTTAACTAAAATCTTTTTACTTTTAAAAACTAAATAAGCTCAAGGCAAAACAAAATATGCTAAATCAGATACTAAGCTATGTCTAATAAGCACCTTGAACTAGAAATAAGCAAAACAAATAAGCTGGAAAGCATCTAAAAACATTAAGACAATTTAAGAAGAAAAAGCTTTAAGCCTTAACTGATTTTGCTTATAAGCTTGAATAAGCTCAAACCTAAGCTAAATAAGCTAAAAGGACTATTAACCTAACCTAATAAGCTAGCCTAAACACTAATTAAGCAAATCCAATAAGCAATAAGCTTAGAAATCAAAACTAGCTTTATGGCCAAAACTGTTAACCAAACAGCCTAAGTAGGCACTTTCTAGCTTATTTTTAATCCACTTAAGCTATCCTTATAGCTTAAAGACCAAAAGGACAGATTAAGCTTATCCTATAAGCTACAAGATTCACCCAAGAAAAAGCAGTTTGAAACTCATATAAGCTATGAAAAAGCCAAATGAAAGGACTGTTCAGACAGATTAGGATATTTTTGGTTTTTCTATTTTTTATAAAACACTAAAGTGCTACTTGCAGCCTAAAATTTAGATATCTAATTAAGTTCTAAACCCTAAAATAAGCTTAAGCAGATTAAGTTTGGACTAAAAGCTACTTGTGCACTAATTTTTAGATTCTAAAACTATCTCTAACTAATCTAGATTTGAGATTGAAAAGTGAATTTTTAACTTTGAAAATATGACTTAGAAACTTTAACAGTTTTTTTACTCAAACTCAAATGAAAAATGCACATTTAAAACAAATCTATTCTACTGCATACTTAACCAAAAACAAGCATGAAACTAACACCAAAAGGCTACTAATAAGAACCTAAGCAAATAAGTTGTGTATCAATCCCCTATGACCACAGATTCAAATCCTTGATAGGTAAAACCTTAGACTTGATTTTTAGACTTTAAAAACTTATGAAAACTTACTTAAAGGCTGAATTAAAGCTTGTCAAAAGTGATTAAAAAGCCAAAGTCTAACCAACAGTACTAACACATGGTTAGTACTGCTAGTGCCAAACACCCCCTTAAATTCTCAAAATTCATTTTAAACTTAAAAAAAGACTTAGAAAACTTAGAAAAACTAAAAACATGTTAAATATAAGATAAAATAAAGATAAATAAGCAATTAGAACACACAATTAGAGTAAATATCAGAGCTTTTTGCTAGCTTATAAAGTACTATTGAAACACAATGACATAACTTAAAACTCAGATTATTATAAATAAAATACCTCAACTTTTCAATTTAAACTTTAAAAAGATACAAGACTTGAATAAAAACTACAATAAAGCTAAATTGTAAACTAAGATAAGCTGTTAAAAACTAGATCCCTCAGGGCTTACAGTTGTCCCTAATTATAGAAGGATAAAGAAGGTCTTTGTGTCTTCCTCTTATTGCGCTAGTTCTGTTAGGAGATAAAAAGTTGTGCTTCTTATGTGGATAAAGAGTCGAAATCATCATCTAAACCCTTCAATAAGCTTGTTCACCAAGTAGTATGATCACAACCCTTGAATTGGTCTTCAATTCTGTAACACCCCCAAAAATCACATCAACGCAGCGGAATACCACTTGGGGTGCTACTTTATAGTCCATACGCACAAGCCACAGAAAACGACCTCAAAAGAGACGTTTAAAATAAATTTCTCATTCGATATATTAAAATCAGAGTTTACAAAGGACCCATATTATGATGCAATAGAAAACATTTTGTTAAAAAACTGTTTTAGTCGAATGGTACTCAAGTTATTAAGCCTTCAAAAATATATACGCGCGACTCAAATGCTCCCAATGCTCCATTCGCAAAATAATGACCTGGGAAAATACATGCTAAAACGTCAACAATAATGTTGGTGAATTCATAGGTTTAAGTAAAAGCAGTGTTGAAATAATTTAAGTAATATCTCAGTAAGAAAAGTAGCGTTACAACATTTAAAAGTATCAATTATGAAATCGCGGTAGTGATTCAATAAGTCAAGAATTGTTAATGTAATCAAATAGTTTATTAGTGGACAACAAGATTTAAGTAACAGCAGACTAAGTACGTATTCCGTAGTCCAAGGTAGGTATTATAAAACAAGTATTATTGCACTAAACTCATGACATCGAAGCCGTATTCGTAATTATAAGGGAATTGCACCCGAGTTCGTAATTATAAGGGATTTGCACCATGTATTCATAATTATAAGGGAATTTGCACCATTATTCGAGAATTATAAGGGAATTGCACCATATCGTAAATTATAAGGGATTTGCAACCCGATTTCGAGGTCTCTTAGCAATAGCATTTAAGGCAATATATCTGGATAGCAATACAGTATGAAACCACTTTTGTCCATAGTAAAAACAATCATTCCAAATTTCACAGTTTTTAAATAAAGGATTCAACGATCTCAAATATTTTTGTAAACAAATCAAGCATCATAAATAGTTCTTCTCGCTTACTATAAAAATCAATAAGTTTATTTAGTAAAACGAGCATGTATTCTCACCCCGAAAACAGTTTATGAAAACCATTAAAAGAGAAAATGTGGGGCTATGAACTCACCTTGAGTGAATGAATCAACAAAGTATAGCAGAAAATGCGTCACGATAATGACGGAATGCAACCTAATTAAATATAGGTCGTATGAGTGTAATGTACTTAATGTAAATACCACATCACAAGTTATAATATTACACCACCACCTACACTCTTTGTTTAATTTACAAAATTAAACAATATAAATTTGTATCTTGAAAATTAAATGTCCACTTGTACGCGCAAAAATAATATACTTGTCCAATAATTTATCTATTTGTTAAAACACTTGATTTAACGCTTTTATTATTCGCTTAATGTTGTCGTATAAGTAGTTCGATCGTCTTGTAAAATAATGTTTATAAAGTTAAATCTTGTATAAATATTATATAAATGATTCTAAAATGTTTCGCAATTTTTTTTTATAAAAACGAACCAACACTATTCATGTCAGGAAATAGTGTCTAGTTTACAAAATATACATCCGAAAATTATGAAAATTGGCATGTTTATGTAAAATGTCGTTCCGAACAACTTTGTAGTTTTACACTTCGACTCAATCGGACCCGAAGGCCCTTGAAAATGAGCTTCAGTAGCTGCTGAAGCGTACACAGTTTCATAGTTTTTGTATATAAAATGTCGAATCTTTGAAACGTCGTATCTTACTCGTTTTAACTCCGTTTTTAGCGTTCTTTATATGCACGGATTCGTGACGAGGTGAACTATATAACATCATGTGTTTTCAAGTCATTGACGACGTCGATAAATCCATAATGTACCTTTTGTATTATACGCGTTTGCTTTAAATCGTAAATGTTAAGCTAAATCGCGTAAGCTAAAAATTAGCGTTCATTGTAAACGGGCATCAAACAATTAAGTATTTACATAAATCAAGTATTAAATAATTATTTTGAGAATAATTATGGTCTTTGTTCATTTTATTTTATCGGATACGTAAAGTGTATATGTTTCGCGATAAATTGCGTTTAGGCATTCCCGGAACCACCAAAACTTTTCTGCGCTTCAACAAATACCTACTTTTATACCCAATACATAAAATTAACTCAAATATATCATATATCCGTGCCATAAACCGAATTTCATGCTAAATATTCAAAGAAATAACAAATTTGTTCAAGATGGGTCCTATATAATACATCCTAAGCACCATTAAAACACTAGCCATACCTTTTCCAAACTGACATATCTCCTTACACCCTCATATTGTCCCATGACCACTATTGCAATCTTTTTGACTAACCTATATTATATATACAAGCATACATGAGTTATATAACACTTACATACACTTAACACTTAGTGAAAAGATAAAAATCTCTCCCTTTTGCTCTATGATAAGCCACGGCTCAACCCCCCTATAAACTATCCATACTAAATTTTTATATCACTTATTTACACACTCTCATATCATATCTAAGATACCTCAAAGTATTTTGAAGCCTTGATTAATTATTTACAAGTGTTGAAGCAAGAAATCAAGATTTTGGGTTTCATATTAAATTAGGGTTTTCATAGCTTGAAAGCTTTGGATTTTTATCTAAACAAGGGTTTAGATTACATTGATCATCATCATCATACACCATAAGGTCATCTAGAACCCTTTTTTCTTATCAATATTCATTTTTATCGCATATGTTTTTCTATTGTATGCTTGAATCACCATGTAGGAATTTTTAACATGTAAATGGAGTTTTTACTTGTATATGGTCATTTTGCTTAGACTATTATATTTGTTGAATATTGCTAAAATCATTTTTAAAAGGATGAGAAAGTATAAACCATATTAGTTTGGTGTAAAAAAATGAGTAACAACAAAAATAGTAAGGTATAAAAGCAAGTTTAAAAATGGATTCAACAGGTCACTCAAGAATTCTTCCAAATTCCGTATCATATAACAGCATTATTTTATCTTTTTATAGGGGAGTAGTAATGATTCACACGATTCCGAAAAGGTAAGAACAGTCAAACGGATTTAAAACGAAAACGTTAATAGCGAAAACGAGGTATATATTCGAGGTATAAAAATCCAGCATTTGTTAAGTTAGTGGTTTCTTTCAGAATTTTTAAGATGGTAATTGCGGCACTTTCGAGTCCGTTTCGGCCTTCGGCCGAAACATGAAAATCATTCGGAAGGTCGTTTTACTTCCCCGATAGGTTTTTTAAGTCTAAAAGCGAGTGATAACGGGTCGTAAGGCGGGGGCAAAATCTGGCTTTATGGTAATTAATACACTGCATCAGATCTGATGCGAGTGCTTTTTCGCCCATTTCGGTCGAGTTTCGGGTCTCGGACAGAACTGGAAAGTTTTTTAAAAATTTAGTGTAAAGTTTTGCTTTTTAATTGTTAGTTTTTCTTTTTATGCGCACTCGTTCGCAATCTCGTAGACGTCGTCAACAACAAACTCTTCCGGTTGAACCAATTGTTGAACAAAACGTTGTTCCAATGGCCGACAATCGAACAATGGCCCAAATGTTACAAGCACCTATCGAAGGGTATGAAGATGCTATAGTTGTCCCACCGATCAATGCTAACAATTTCGAGCTTAAGCAACCTTTAATCAATCTTGTGCAAAGCAACAAATTTACGGGTAGACAAGATCCCCACAATCACCTTCGATTTTTTAACAAGGTCACTTCAACGTTTAGACATCCAGAAGTTCCGAACACTTCGGTTAAGCTTTTGCTTTTCCCTTTTTCTCTAGACGGTGAAGCCCGAGATTGGTTAGACAAGGAACCTCCTAGATCAATTCTCACATGGGACGACCTTGTTTCAAAATTCATAAACCAATACTTCCCACCTTCAAAAACCACTTACTATCGGAATGAGATCATTACTTTTTATCAAAAACCAAACGAAGCCTTTAATGAAGCATGGGAACGTTTTAAAGGACTCCTTCGTCAATGTCCTCACCATGGCTTTTCGGAACTACACCAACTCGATACTTTTTATAATTCTTTGAATTCAAACGATCAAGATGCCTTAGATTCTGCAGCAGGTGGCAATTTCTTAGACAAGATGCCTCAAGAAGGTTTAGCGATTATTGAAAGCAAGTCAAAAGTTCGTTACTCTGATGTCGTGATAATGAATTCAAGAATGAGTTACGGATGCTCCTCTCTTATAATTCTTCACCTTCTAATAATTCTTCGATATGCCCAACAATAGCCGCTTTCTCGAGGATAAGTTGACTATCAGATGACCAAATGATAATCAAATGAAAGCTTAGGTTGTTACTACTCTTGCACCCGTCAAGCAGGAGGAGAATGTGTTCACTTGTGGATCGAATCACCATTTTAACCTTTGTCCGTTAACTCGAGGTGGAAACGATTTTCCCGTTTTTCAAGACAATATCCAACAATTTCAACAAACCGCAGCCGTTGGTAATTTTCTCCAAAGAAACCAACCTTCCAATTTGGCAAGTCAAATGAAACCACCGGGTTTCAATCAACCGAATGTCCAAAACAACCAAAACCGATATCAAGTAACCAACTCTAATTTCAACCAAAACCGTGGAGGAAACTTTAATCAAAACCGTCAAAACAACTAAAATCAAGTTTATCAAGCTCCACCATACCAACCACCAACCAACCAACCACAAATCAATCAAGTTTTACCTTACCAACCGTGTTTTGAAAACAGATTTTGAAAGCTAGTCAAATGGCAAACGAATGCTAGTCTTAAAGAATGTTGCAAAATCAAAATCAAGGTTTGGCAAAATCAAATGGCAAATGTTTAACAAGTTGTGAACATGCCTTTGCACCAAGTTTGATGATTTAAGGCATAACCCAACCAAACTTCAAGTTTCTTTACCAAGAATACCATTCCAAACCAGGCATTGAAGCCAAGGAATTACCACTCGGTAGTGGTGGTTTCTTACGTGGAACCTCCAATTCCCACCGCCGGTGGTGGAAAGGAAAGTGAGGTGACAAAGGTTTCCGGAGGCTACCAAGCACCGAAGACATCCAACCTCCTCCATTGGTCCATGAACAAACCAAAGACAATGATCAATCAAAGAGCCTTCTTCCGTTGCCAACAAAAACCAAACTAATTTTACCTTACCCATCGAGACTCAACAAAGAAAAGATTCGTGAAAAGGGTGATATTCCTTGCTTCAAAGTTATATGGAATTTTTAGTAATCTTCACTCTGAGCTAAGTTTCGCGGATGCTCTCATTCATATGCCAAAGTTTGCTCGATGTTTCAAATAGAGGCTTAAACAACAAAGACCGAGGTAATTGAGTTAACCAATATTTTCACCATGATTGATAATTTGTTAGTGCGGTTGTCCTTTAAATGCTGCCAGAATTGCTTAGGTGTCCCCGGTTACGATTAAAAGTTAAGGTTTAGGGGGAAGGGGGAATTGGGAGCGTGATGGAGGGGGGGTGGTGTGTTAGTAAAAGGGTGTGATGTGGGTGAAAGTGGGTGAGTTGTGTTTAGTGGTCGTGGTGTGTGGTGTGGTGGTGTGGGGGGGTGTAGAAGGGTTGGGGTGCCTTTTGGGGTTCGGGGAGTTGGGGACGGTTGTGGACGCGGGGGTTTTGTGGTGCTGCGGGAGGGAGGGTGTTTTTAGGGACACTACTGGGGGGGGTGGAGCACGGGGCAGGGGTAATGGGGGGGGTGTTGTGGAAGTAGGGGAGGGGGGGGGGGCGGGGTGTGGAGGTAGAGGGAGGAGTGGCGGGGTGTGAAGGGAGTGGGTGTTGGGGGGCTTGGGGGGCGGGTGTTGGCTTTTTGGTTTTTTTTTTTGGATGTTTTGTGTTTTTTGGTCTTTTGTGTGGGGAGGGGCGTGGGTGGTGGGCTGTTGGGTTTTGTTAGTATTTTTTATTTGTGTTTTTGTATTATTGTGTTCATTTTTGATGACCGGGGTATGTAGTTTTTTTTGTTTGATAATTGGGGGTTTTTGTCCTTTTGAGTTATGGAGCTTAGGTGGGGGGGTGATGGGATTGGGACACAGGGGTTCGAAGGGGGGGGCAATTTAAGGTTACGTTTGTGGGTTATAGGGAAGGGGGGAGGAATCGTGATTATATGGTAGGGCGATACGGGTTTTGATTGGGGCTTGTGAGTCATGGGTTGGTGGGGTGGTGAGGGGGAGGGTTTTACTGGAGAGGGGGAGGCGTGGTTCAGGGGGGGGTTTTGGACTGGGCTTTTTTTTTGGTTTTGTTTTTTTTTTTTTTTTTTTTTTTTTTCGGGAGGTGTGGTTGGTGGGGGTGGGGTTTGGGCTTGGGTGGCTGGGGTTGCGCACTCGTTGCAATCTCGATGACAATCGTCAACATACATACTCTTCACGGGTCTGTTTGAATTTTTGTGATTTGTTAGAGCCATTTGATTGACATAAAGTTGTTCATAAGGCACTCCGACAATTGCGAACGATGGCCCCAAATGTTTCAAGCAGCCTATCGATGGTTTATGATGATGCATAGAGTTGGTCCAACGATCAATGCGTAACATTGGGCGAGCGGAAAGTTTTGCTTCAGGTTAAGACTTTATTGTGCTTTGGCTTTTATGGGGTGGCGGTAGACGCTTGTTAAACTCTTGCTAAGGAGTGGTTTTGTATTGTTGGGCTCTTGCTTCGGTGTAGACTATGCCAGAGTGTGGGCGACGTTATCGGCGAGGGGTTGCGGGGGGAGGGGCACAGGGTGCGCTACTGTCGGGTTGGTGAATAAAAGACCTGAGTGTTGGTTGACTTGGAACCTCAAGCTGTGCTAGGCGCTATTGGGACGTAAGCGGTGGCACTTTAGGCTGTATCCTTTTGGGCCACCTTGCAAAAACCCCACTTCACTACGGAATTGAGATCATTACTTTTTACAGAAAAAAAACCCAACGAAGCCTCTTTAATTGAAGCATGGTAAACGTTTTAAAGGACTCCGTCGGACATGGGCACGGCTCTACATTGGCTTTGCGGTAACTGCCACCCCTTCTATGTGTCGGGGTTATTGGCGCCTTTGAATTCATTAGATCTAGTAGGCCTTCTGTGTTTCGGCTGCTCTTGGTGGCTACTTTTTGTGTACTTAGTGGCCCGCTGATGGTTTTAGCGTGTTTTGGTTAAGCCATGGTCTAAAGGTAGGTTTCGCCAAGATAGTCCGTTCTGCTAATGATTCAAGAGTGTGAGTACGGATTTGGTCCTCTTTTCTAATTCTTCATCTTCTATTAATTCTCTTCAATACTGCAACAAATAGGCCGCTTTAAGACAGTTCTTCGGTGTAGTTCAAAAGTTGGTTAAACACGAATTATAGAACATGCCAGAAATCTATTAGATCTGTTTGAGGCGTATGAAACACAGTTGTTGTATGAGGTCCTGTGAAAATGTGATATAACAAATTCGCTCACATTGTTAAGGCGTAAATAGCCTCATTGGTGTTAGCGGTCAGTAGTACTATAATAAATGTGTGTTTACGGTCGGACTGAACCAACAATATCTAGTGGATACTTGCGTGTTAAGAAGACTTATGTTCGTAACCTGTAGATTCACGAGACTAGGCTTAACATCTGCGTAGACAATCAAGACCCGCATGATCTAAGTCACTTGATCGCCTTTTACCTGCAGGATTACGGCGTAAACATTTAGTTTACGTCGCAAACTCTGCATTTCCTGTCTTGATAGATTTCATATTAGCTCAACGACGTGATGTACTCCAAAGTTCCTAACTAGCTATCCGAGCAGAGAACAGGAAATCTCAATGAATCTATAGAGTAATTCTATGAGTACATAATTGGCGTCGATTGACACTAAGAAATCGACCTAAACACTCTGCGCCCCCCCCCTTTTGAGTTGTGTCAATAGTCCTTGTGTGTTCATGTAACGTGCATGATATAAATGCATAAATGACTATAGTCTGTATTTGAGCTCAAACATTAAACGAAACAAACAAAATGCGTATTTATAGATGAAAATTGTCTTGCGCGATTGTTTATTTTCATGCTTGTAGTTGTGTAAAGTACACATTGCTAAATAGTCGAAAATCGGTGTGTCGTACGATTTGAAACCCTCCGTCAATTCCATGTTGAATACTCTGACAGATATGATTTGTTTCCTTAGTTTATATATATATATATATATATATAGTATATAACTAAAGATACAAATAATCAAATTATCAGATAAGAGAAGTATTCCAAAAATGGTTTTTAAGAAGATTTACTTTTATCCAAAAGTAAAACATTCAAAACTTTCCCAAAGTCGTATCCCGACAGGGGGTAATTCGAAATCGAGGTTAAGTTCGTGATCAAGTGTGGTGAAAATGGATCAAGAATTTTTATTTGGTTAATCTACTTCTACAAAATAATATGCAAAAAGGAACTAATAACACAAGGGTGAAACAATTAAAACAGATAAGATTTGAACTTTTAAAACGAAAAACGTTAACGTGAGAATTTAAAACGCGACTCGGGGAGGCAAACCTAAAATTATCAAAGTTTACTCATAAAAATGCAAATTTAATTTTTATAAATCCTAAAAGGCTAAAAATAATTTTTAGAAAAAGAATTATATTTTTTAATTTTATTTAATTTATTTGAGATTGAGTAAAACAGTTGTAATCTACAAATAATTAAAAATAAATAACATGCAAAAACAAATAAAGGCAAGCTAAAAACGAAAACAATTAAGGTTAAAACATGAAAACGATAACGGGAATCAAAACCAGAGCTTTAAAAACCTAAATTATCAAATTTTAACCCTACAAATGCAAATTTAATTTTTAAAAGTCCTAAATGAGTAAAAATAATTTTAGAAAAAAGAATTATATTTTTCTGACTTTTATTTTATTTATTATGAATTAAAAAATAATTTAACCTAAAAATATTATTAAAAATATTAAACTAAATTGGAAAATTCTGAAAAATTTACTAAAAATACTTAAGGTAATTCTAATCCTAGGAAAAATAAAATAAGACACACAACTTATCTTAATAAGCTGTAAATAAGCCCTAAAGGTCTGAAAGCTTAAAATGGAAAATAAGCAACTTTTGTAAAAGCACTTTTATTAAAAACTTAAAATAAGCTAGAGAAAAGCTAATTAAAAAGGATAGTTTGGTTTTGTAGACTTGCTTACTTTTAGCTAAAACTGTTAGGCTTTTATAAGCACTAATAAGTCCTAATAAGCTAGCTAAAGGCAAATAAGCTGAAAAAGACCTAGTACTAAACCTAATAAGCATAAAAGACTAGAGATTTGCTAACAAAATAAGCTGAATAACATTTAAAAGCTTTAAGATAAAATGACTTATAAAGAGGCTTTAAAAGATTCATGACACACTTTTTAAGCTAAAATTAAGAACACATAAGCACTTGAGATAAGCTAAAGATTGAAAACAGCTAATGTCCTATAAGCTAACAATAAGCAAACTTGATAAAGAAATAAGCTAGAAGAAAACCACTTAAAGTGACAGTTGGCAAAAACTACTAGTTCAGACTGCTAGGCTTATAGTTAAGACTGCTAAGCTTATAGAAAACTCAATAAGCTCATGAAAACCCAATAAGATAAACCAAGCATAAAGCTAGACCTAATATGCACAAGTGAATAAAAATAAGCAAGTAAAATAAGCTATAAGACTACTAAAAAGCAAAGAGACAGTAAGCTTAAAACAGACTTGAAAGACTAATGACTAACTGCATGCTTAAAAATAAGCCAGTAAAAGCTGTTCTATAACCATAAAAAGCTTAAACAGATTAAGCTTATAGCACAATAAGCTTGTGCTATGAATTTTAATTCCTAAAACTAACCTTAACTAATCTAAATTTGTGATTAAAAAGTGGCTTTTTAAAATTTTAAAAACTGAAAATGCATTTTGACAGATTGAGACCAAAACCACAAATGCACACTTAACAAAAACATTCCTACTGCATTTAGACTCTAAAAGAAGCATAAACAAAACTTCAAAACAATCTTTTAAACAAAAAATCAAATTTAAACAGTTTGAAAAAGTTCCAAGACCACAGATTTAAAGAATAGATAGACAAACCCTTAAAACTTAATTCTAGACTTTAAAAACTAATAATAACTGATTAAAAAGACTTAAAAGAGCTTGGTAAAGTTAGCTTAGTGACCCAAAATAGTTTTGTACTCTTTTTGACCCACTTTGGCTCTTAACCCAAACACTCCTTTAGTTTTTTAAAATCCATTTTAAAGATAATTTAAAATAAAATAAGCCAAGATTATTAAAAACAGACGATTAACTAACAAACTTAAGACTTAATAAGCAAATTTTAACTACTGAAAAACACTTATCAATAAGCAAAACAAATTAAGCAGTTTTAAGCTATATAAGTGACAGTTTTATACTAAAACATAACTAAATGACATCTAAGCAATAAGCAAGAAACCATGAGCATTAACATTCATAAATAAGCAGAAAAAAGCATAAAATAAGCAGTAGAATAAGCTAAACAGATTTTTAAGCTAAAATGCAAAAAGTGAACTTACAAGTCCCTTTGCTTAAACAAGGGTATCAACATGCTCACAAGAGCTTATCAACAAGCTCTAGCTTGTTTTCACAAGCTAGTAAACCCATAAGCCCATCCCTTACTATCTTATCATCCATTTAGCTTTTTTTTGAGTGATTTTTGGTAAAAAGGCTTAAACCCTATAAACTATGAAAAAGTTTATATGGTCTAAGTCAAACAGCTTATATAAAGAGTAAATAAGGGCTTTTGCTAGCTTATAAAGTACTTTGAAACACAATGAACATTAACTTAAAAACTCAGAATTTTATAAAATACCTCAACTTTTCATTAAACTTTAAAAGAGTTACAAGACTTGAATAAAAACTATAATAAGCTAAATTTAAACAAAACTAAGTATAGAAGCCTGGTGTACAAAACTAGAATCCCCCATGCATTACACAAGAGGTCGATATTCATAGAAGATAAAATAGGTCTTGGCTCTTCCTCTTAGTGCTAGTTCTGTGAGCGATTAGAACTGGTCTTATCTTAGGAGAGGGCCCATAATCATCAACTAAGACACCATCATGTATGCTTGTCACCAAGTAGTATGATCACCAACCCATGATTTGGTCTTCAATGCATCAACAATGAAATTATGGTGATTGCCAAGGTGAAATTGTACAGGTTTTGAAGTGGCGTTGGAAGTGGAAAGTGATGGGTTTTGTTTCGTATTGTGATACATCTGGAGTGACAAACAATAAATAAAGTGTTTGACGGCTTTCGGGAATGGTTTAGTCGTAATTGTAACAGGGTAGGTGGATAAAGGTAAGAGGTTAAAGTTTAGGGTCTAATGTGAACATGGTACAGAGATGACCAAGCTGTGTAGCTCCTTAAGGACTAACGTGAAGGGAGAGTTTAAAGAGGTGTATGGATTATGCGGTTCTGTGGGCTTAATACAATGTCGACTTAAGGATTTAATATGTTTTTGGACTGTTTAGATAGTAACATGTAGAAAGTTTATCATAAGCCTTAATGAGGCTGCACGAACTATTACATGGTAGCGGTTGATCCATTAAAATTTCCTTGGATTCGGCTTGTCATTATGACTGTTGACTATTATGCACTCTCTGAACTTAGACCAAAACACGAAACACACATATACATCTGGCATTGTTATGTCCTTTTCTTGCGTTATTTTAGGCTCGTTTTTTTTTTTTCTTTAGTCGGTTAAAATGTATGTAGTATTATGACACATACCAAAATCCACCCATACTAAACTATGCCGTGTCCTTAACGCAAATGCTATACAGTATACACTATCAAGAATACAAAATCGTTCAATACCTCCGCGACTACTTACATCAAAAAGTGTGCTAGATGATGCATCAGTACGGGAATTAAATAAATCACTTTAGTTTCACCCCTAAACAAAAGCCCGGTTTGAACTATTTTCTATAGGAATACTACACTACTCTACAACATAAATTTTTTTCATATTTTTCCTTTTTCTTTTTCTATACATAAATGTAGGTACTTTCGTTATTTCCGACCTTTAGGGTCAGCAGAACAAGAACACTTCAATCCTAAAAACATGCCCAAAAGGATCAATTCAGTCGTTCCTGAAGTTTTCACTATGTCCCAAACCCAAGCTTAAGAGAATGAAATCACACCGTTAAATATAAATGTAAGATGGCCACACTCTCTACTTGCAATTTGCTAAACATTTCAACTGCCGAAAAATTAGATATACTCATCTTATGAATGATATGTGCGTATTTCGAATTTCAACCACAGCGGATCAAACTATTCTTTAAGAAGAATTGGCAATATTTCTATTGCTTCAACTTCCACCCAGAAATTATGAACTTAAAGCAGATCAATTGCATGTAGCGACGCTCTTCGAAACATCCATGTCGAGACCGCACTAAGTGACCAGGCATTTGGACACCACCCAGAGAATAGTTCTAGCTGCGACTCACGACCTTCGTTATTCAAAAACTCAAAGCTTCCCGTTCAAAATAAACTACTCATTTAGAACAACCCCTAAGTCAAAATGAAATATCTTAGGTTCAAAAGCATATTTTCAAAAAGAAGATTTCCCTATATTACTTAAATCACATATATGTAACCTAATATATTATAGCATCCTTTAAACGAAGTAAACCCTCGACCTTTCTGTGAAGGCTGCAACAGAGCGGTTTGTTGAGGCCCCGCAATCATGCAGCAAACGTTTTATCATCTCGATTATTATTCTACTATGCGGGCCTTTCTTTGAAGAACTGCTCACAGCGTTGTGCAGCCGGTAACAAGGCATAAACATATTATCAACCCCACCCCACCCTCCGCACCCCGCCACATTATTATTACATCAGGTTTATATCATTATTAATTTTCTTCTACAACTTATATTACCACATATACGAAAAAACTTTCTTATAGAAAACATGTACGTATAACATTTGAACTAAGACTAAAAATAAATTATTTGCTATCGAGATTACAGTCAGAAAAAAAACGTGTGATGTTCAAGTTGTTACATTTTGCTAAAAAAGACCACGCATTATTTAAGTCCTGTTATGCACAGGGAGATAAGAGCCACAAGATTACACTTAGGACGCTTAAATTCCAAATAATACCATTTACGCATCTAACTCATAATTTACTCAAACATTTTCTCGTTCTTCGCAATTTTAAAAATCTTTGACATAAAAAGATCCCGCGAAATGCTTAGTCTCTTAGTTTAGAACGTTAAGGGACAAAGCAAGAACTCAACACGCTCGCATCAGCAGTCAAAATTTATCCTTCAATCTATACCTACCCAGCAGAAAGCTAACCTCTGCCGACGAAAACACTTAATTTGTATTCTTTGAAATTTTTGAGAAATATTTCATTTTTCTTGCGTATCTTTTGGTGCGTAAAAACCGTGATTAACGTAAAAACAAGGGCTGCAGCACATCAAATTTGAGATAATCCTCCCATACTAAATTGAACATATGATCCCTCAATGAGTTTTAAGAAGGAATTTCTATGTATTATCTAAAGCCGTTTATTAAGTAGGCTCAAAGATAAAGTGTTAGTCATACAGTTCAAGGTATATGATTCACAACAATTCATCTAAGGATTGAAAGCTCGAGTGAACGAAGGACAAAACCCACAAGACACGAGATCTTCAATAATAACGGGCATTACCTGACACACTGACAACAATACATGAAACCCAAACACGAGAAAGGAAGAGGCGAACCTCCTCACGTCACACTTATTCATTACTACTATTATAATTATATTAGGATAAGCATGGGTTGCCACCCACGAAGCGCTTGTTTATTAATGAGTCACTAAGCTTGACTCGTCCCCGAATTTAGTTGTCCATGGGGAAAGTTTGGAGATCCGGGACAACCATCGGTGGTATGTCCCCTCTAAAATAGTGTTTGAGTCTATGACCGTTCACCTTGAAGTTTGGCCCGTCGGTTTGAGATAACTCGACGGTACCATAAGGGAAAACTTGAGCAACGGTGAACGGTCTGGTCCAACGGGTTTTGAGCTTGCCCGAGAAGATCTTTAATCGAGAATTAAAGAGAAGAACTCGATCACCAACGTTGAAAACGCGGTTCTTAATCTTGGAGTCATGAATCTTCTTCGTTTTCTCTTTGTAGATTAAAGAGTTCTCGTAGGCTTGATCCCGGAGTTCATTTAATTCATTCATTTGAACTTTTCGGTGATCACCCGCGGTCTTGAGGTCAAAATTGCAATGTTTCAAGGCCCAATAGGCCTTGTGTTCAAGTTCGATAGGAAGATGACAAGCCTTTCCGTACACTAGCTTATAAGGAGTGCACCCGATGGGTGTTTTGAAAGCGGTACGGAAGGCCCATAAAGCATCATCTAACTTATCGGACCATGAAGCACGGTTTTCACCTACGGTCCTATCTAAGATATGTTTTAAACTACGATTTGAAACCTCCAATTGTCCACTCGTTTATGGATGATACGTGGTAGAAAGACGATGAGTAACTCCATTTTTAAGCATGACCTTTGCAAACTGGTCATTGCAAAAGTGAGTACCGCGATCACTAATAATAGCACGAGGAGTTCCAAATCGGGCAAAGAGAGATTTCAAGAATTTTACGACAACTCGGGCATCGTTAGTGGGGAGCGCTTTTGCTTCAACCCATTTAGACAAGTAGTCAACGGCCACGAGAATGTACTTGTTCCCGGACAGGAATGGGGCCCATGATGTCGATGGCCCCAAGTCAAAATCTCACAAACTTGAAATTGTGGTTTTTAAGGGCATATCATCGCGTTGTGAGTTATTTCCTGCGTTGACAAGCTTCACACCGTGTGACCAAGTCATGGGCATCACGGTAAATGGTAGGCCAAAATAATCCTGAGTCAAAAACTTTCTTGGCGGTATAGTTGGCACCATAATGTCCCCCGGTGGGCCCATTATGGCAAGTTGTGAGGATATCAACAGCTTCTTGGCCGTAAACACACCGCTGGATCACTTGATCCGCATAAATCTTGAACAAATAGGGGTCGTCCCAAAAGTAGTGCTTATCATCCTTGAAAAACTTGTTCTTTTGTTGGGATGACATCCCTTTAATCACAAAATTCCCTGCATGCTAATTTTCAAAATCGACAAACCAGGGGGTACTATCATCACCACATAAGGTAACCATACCAAGTGTCTCAAGAGGAAATGTTTTGGTAATTTCCTTGTTATCGAGAAACATCAGGTAGGGATTTTCAATCTTGATACAAGGTTGCCGCGTGAGATTCTTCACTCCTTTTTTATCACGAATAATGACATCAAATTCTTGGAGTAGGAGAATCCACCGGAGCAATCTCGATTTAGCATCTTGCTTGGCAAGAAGATATTTGAGAGTCGAGTGGTTCGTATACACTATGGTCTTTGACAAGTCTAAGTAAGGCCGGAATTTTTTTCTTTTTTCCTCGAAGTATACACCACGGCTAATAACTCTTTTTCCGTAGTGGTGTATGTGCTTGGCATTCCGTCATGGTATTACTTGTATAGTGTATAGGCTAAAAATGTTTGGTCTTACGTTGCCCCAAGACTGCACCTACCGCATAATCACTAGCATCAGACATAATTTCGAACGGTAGGTCCCAATCGGGGGCAACTAAAATTGGAGCTTCGATTAACTTCTTCTTGATTATATTAAATGATTCAACAATTCTTTGGAGAAGATGAAATGGGTATCTTTTTCAAGAAGATGGGTCATCGGGCGGGGATTTTAGAAAAATCTTGAATTTAATCGACGATAAACCCGGGCGTGACCTAACAAAACTTCGAATGACTTTAACGGAAGTCGGATGAGGGAGTTTAGCTATAACATCGACCTTAGCTTTATCGACCTCTATCCCGAACTTTGAAATCTTATGTCCTAGAACAATGCTTTCTTTTACCATAAAATGGCATTTCTCCCAATTTAGAACTAAATTAGTGTCTTCGCACCGTTTGAGCATTTTGTCTAAATGGGAGAGGCAGGAAGAGAAATAATCCCCGAAGACCGAGAAATCGTCCATGAAGACCTCCATTGTTACCTCGATCATTTCGTTTTTTTTTTTTTTTTTTTTTTTTTTTTTTTTTTTTTTTTTTGTTTTCGTGGAAAATGGCCATCATGCACCTTTGGAACGTGCCCGGAGCATTACATAAGCCGAAAGGCATGCGTCGGTAGGCAAACGTCCCATAAGGGCAAGTGAAGGTGGTCTTCTCTTGGTCTTGTGGGTCAATAGGAATTTGAAAGTATCCCGAGAAACCATCTAGAAAACAATAGTATTCGTTTCCCGCGAGTCTCTCAAGCATTTGGTCCATAAACGGTAACGGGAAATGATCTTTACGAGTGGCATCATTTAACTTTCGGTAGTCAATGCGTACACCCTATCCTGTAACTAATTGAGTAGGTATCAACTCATTATCATCATTTTCAATTACGGTTATACCGCCTTTCTTGGGCACACAATGAACGGGGCTAACCCACGGGCTATCGGAGATAGGATAAATCAATCCGGCATCAAGGAGTTTGATAACTTCCTTTTTGATAACCTCATGAATTTTTGGGTTAACCCGTCTTTGGTGTTGAATTGCCGGTTTAGAGTCATCCTCCATTAATATTTTGTGAGTACAAAATTTATGGGGTCGATGCCTTATATTAGAGACTTTTCTATAGCGTTGCACGCTTGTGTGACTTTAAAACCTTTAGAAGTCGGACCTTCTCATCTTCTTTTAAGTCTTTAGCAATTATGACGGGTAGTTTATCGGTTCCCTCCAAAAATGCATACTCAAGATGAGAAGGTAGATCCTTGAGCTCGAGCTCCGGGGATCATCAATGGAAGAATTTTTTCCGGTTTTAGGTTTTATAAATCTTAGGTTCTTGAAGTGAGGGAGTTGTTGGTATTCTCATTTAGAAATTCCTCAAGAAGACGAATGTCTCCCTCCGAATCATAGTAAGAGTCATCAATTTCTGGTGAAATTGAATCATCTTCAATAGCAAGGAAAGCATCGGTTTCTTCTAGAAGAAAGTCACTATCCCCGAAGGGAGTGAGAGTGGGAGAAGAGGTAGAAATAATCGGTTCCGAAGTGGGATTGCCACTTGTAGAAATTTCCGAGAATCCGAGCACTTCTTGAGCATACTCCCCACAAGCTATGTCGATTACATCAATTCAATTAATCGACTCGGCATCATGTTTAAGTTCTCGAAGTTTGACCAACTTTGAATGTTACAGCTTCATCATCATGGCGGAGAGTTAATTCTTCACCGTAAACATCAATCAAAGCTCGTCCTGTCCTCAAAAAGGGTCTCCCAAGAATTAAGGGAACCCAAGGATCGACAACATAATCAATGACTACGAAGTCGGTCGGAAAATGGAACTTTCCTACTTTCACAAAGACATCTTCGGCAATGCCGGCCGGTCGAGTGGTCGATCGGTCCGCAAGCTCAAGAATCATTTGCGTAGGAGTAAGTTCGGGGAGTGAAAGCTTCTTCCATATGGAGAGAGGCATCAAGTTGATGCTTGCACCGAGATCGGCAAGGGGGGGGGGGGACAAAGCATCATCATAACTCTCCGTAAAATCACATGGATATGAGGAAATTGCCGGATAGTAGTCTCCAGTTGTTATCGGGCAACTTTTTTACGATGATCGCCGAGCAATTTTTATTCACCGGAGTTTTGTCTAAGTCAAACAATTTCTCCTTGTTGTTAAGGAGACATTTAAACATTGTAGCAAACTTAGGCATGTGAAGAAGAGCATCCGCGAAACTAAGTTCGAAATGAAGTTTCCTACAATTTCAAGTAATTCAAAGCTAGCTTATCGTCTTTTTCACAGAGCTTTTGTTTGTTAACCCTTGAAGGATAAGGTATAGTCGGTTTAGGTTTAGGAGCAACAATGGGCTCATCAATTAGAACTTGAGTTTGGACTACCGGAGGTTGGATGTTTTTGGTACTCGGTTGCACCGTATCCTTTGTCACCTCGGGTACCCGTTCCACCACCTTGGGGAGAGAAGAAGAAGGAGGAGGAATGGGAGGTCCATCATAAGAAACACCGCTTCGGGTGGTGATTGCTTTCAAATCACCTCTCGGGTTAGCAATGGTGTTGCTAGGAAGTGGTCCCGTACCCGAAGAAGAAGCGGTATTCATTTGGAAAAAACTAGCCATCATATTCTTGAGCTCATTGGTTTGATTTGACATTGAAGTTTGTATGGAAGTTTTCATTTCATTCCTCAATTCATTTTTCACATTATTAATTTGATTTTGCATGGCTTTTATATTAGTATCAATCATCTTCTTGTAGTTTGACAATTCATTCGAAGGAGCAACTTGAGTTTGCTGCACCGGAGCTTGATAAACCGGATTTCCTTAATTATTTCCTCTTTGATTGAACCAGTTTTGATTATTTTGCACATTCGGTTGAGCAAAACCCGGTGGTCGAATTTGGTTAGCAACACGTTGAGGACGGTATCCGGTATTCCCTTGATTATAGTTCACTGCGGCTGCTGAAACATATCCTTGAATATTATCTCGATATTCCAAAAAAACGTTGCCATCGGTGGCAAGACATTGGTAGTAAGGGTGTGGACCACCACAAGTAACACAAAGTTCTTCAATAGCTTTCACGAAAGCTGAAGGAGGAGATCTCTGAAGAACCAAAGCCTTAACGATGTCAGCTAGAGCGGTTAATGTTCGGAAATGAGGGGTAGAAGAAGAAGAATGAGCTTTCGTACTCAATTTTGTAAACAACCGGTTTGTTAAGTGAGTTTGTGAACTTTCGATTTATTTTAATAATTGTCAACGGCAATCTCGAGGTGTTTTTGTCAAAAGATTACCACGGTGGCGGTTTTCAATGAATCTTGAATCGTTAGGGTTAAGCATTGTTTGAAGGTTCAATTTGATGCAATTTCGTTAAAATCCATGGATGTGGAATGCACGAAGGAGATCCTTGAAACGTTCCCATGCCTCACTAAACGTTTCCTCAAAACATTGTTGAAAATTCGTAATTTCATTCCGGAGATTTGTCGTTTTTGAAGGAGAAAAGAATTGGTTAATAAACTTGGAAACAAGATCTTCCCAAGTAAGAATAGAACGAGGGGGTTCTTTTTCGAGCCAAATCCCGGGTTGTACCCCGATAGAAAATGAAAATAACATAAGCTTATCGACGAATTTGGCGTATTCTATTACTTAATCGTGGATGTAATCTTGTTGAAACCAAGGATGTGAGCATGAGGATTTTCTTTCTCAATCCGTAAAATGGGGGTTTTTGAAGTTACAAGATTTAGAAGACTATGTTTAAGCTCATAATTCTCCGCAAGAATAGCGGGAATAAAAATCGCATCTCCGTAATCCTCGGTGGGTGCTTGGAGTAATTGCTCCATAGTATGTTGATCGGCCATCGTATCTATGGGGGTTTCTTCAAGAGAAAATGGTTTGACTATTTGATTGGAACATCTACGATTACGATGTTTCAGATTCGTAGAAGTTTCACCAACTAGATTCGAGAAAAGCGAGTGCGCATGCACTAAGGAAAAAGAAATAAAAAAAAATATCCGATTAGTCAAAAGTTCACGGTAGCTCTCTAGAAAAACGCACAAAGAAGCGGAGGAGCGGGTAAGCGCGAAGCGTTTTAAAAACCTTCTCCTTTCGGGTCAAAGTTTGTTGGATCAACCCTCCTTATACCTCTCTTATAGTTTGTAATTCTAAAGATGAACCGATTTAACAATTAACGACACGGATATTTTGTTGTTTTTTTTTCAATTTTTTTGGTACTTTCAATACTTTAGGAAAAGTATTGTTGGTATTTTTAATTAATCACTGAATAAAATAAAATATTTACAATTGAAAGCGATAACTTCACGAGGAAGGGTCTTCAAAAACTAATCTTCAAACGTAACAGGATAATCGCACACACCTTCCCGGCAGCGGCACCAAAAATTGATTTGATTCTTTAGTATATATAATATATAAGTAATATATATATATAACTAAATATCAAATAAAAGGAGAGTAAGTATTCTGTAAGGTTTTAAAGAAGGAAAAATGCTTTTAACCAAAGCAAAATTCAAAACCTTCCCGGGTCGTTTCTCATAGAGGCGTGAATTGAAAATCGTGATTAAGTTCGTGATCGCGTGATTGAATAAACAAAATTTTAATTTGGATACTAATTCTACAAATAACATGCAAAAACAAGTAAAAACAAGCCTAAAACGAAAACACTTAAAGATTTAAACTAAAAACGAAAACGGGATCCTAAACCCGCTCTTTAAAAATCTAAATTCTACAAATTTAACCCTAAAAATGCAAATTTAATTTTTAAAGGTCCTAGATGATAAAAGAAAATTAAAAAAAAGAATTATATTTTTTTGACTTTTATTTTAATTATTATGAATTAAAAACTGATTTAATCTAAAAAATTTAATTAAAATATCTAAAACGAATTTGGAAATATTATGAATTCAGGACAATTCCTTTGAACAATTCATAAGCTAGAAAACCATAAAATGAGTCACACAACTTATTGGAATAAGCTGTTATTAAGCAAAATAAGGCTGAAAGCTAAAATGGCTAAAAAGGGGTTAAGTATTAAATTTTGCAAAGTTATATAGAAAAAGTCCCAAGGGCGAGTGGTAGCAGAGTGTGGTGTTAAAACTGGGTTGAGGTCAAGGGTTCAAGGCCTTGGCTCATCCTTGACTTCCCAATTTCACTTGTTTTTTATTTTGGATATTTTACTTTTTGGAAAAGCTTCTAATAAGCTAAATAGAACTTTAACAAAAGCACTTTTCTAAATCCACAAATTAGCCAGAAATAAGATACTCCATGTGGACAGAGTTGTGGTTATTTTAAGCTCAGTGACTAAAAAGGCTCTAACTGTTTGGCTTCATAGAGACTTAATAAGCTAAGGGAAAGGCAAATATGCTAACACAGACTTAAATCTAAAAACTAATAAGCACTAAGTACTAAAAATAAGCTAACAGAATAAGCTAAAATGCATCTAAAAGCTTTAAGACAAATTAAGAAGAAAAAAGAATTTTAAGCCTTAATTGATTTTGCTTATAAGCTTGAATAAGCTCAAACCTAAGCTCAATAAAGCTAAAAGCATCTTAAACCTATCTTATTAAGAAAATCTAAACAAAAGTTAAGCAAAACTAACAGCTAAAATACTCAAATAAGCAAATAAGCAATTATGGCTAAGCAGCTACTAAAACAGTTTACCAGGCACTTTTTAAGCTAAAATTTAAGCTAGTTAAGCTATCATCTGAGGTCTAAAAGCTAAAAACAGTTAAAGTTAATACTACAAGCTATAAGAAAAAGCAAAAATTATCATTTTGAAAAGCTAATAAGCTAGAAAAAGGCTATTGAAAATGGTAGTTTTAAACCTAATCTACTTTTTTTTGGTTTTTTCAAGTTATATCTAAAAAGACAAAGGGGCTAACTGCAACCTACTTTAAGCTATGAAACATAGTTTTAAAAACTTAGTTATGCTTCAAACAGATTGAGTTTTACAGTAATGAGCTTAATGTTATGAGTTTCAAAACCTAAGCTAACTTATACTACCCTAATTTGCTAATGAAAATGGATTTTAAAAACATTGAAAATAAAGACTTCGACCACTTGACAGATTGAATTAATAACCACTCATGGACAATGAACATTTAAACTATCTATCTCCTATTGCATTTCTAACCAAAAACTAGCATGAAAACAAAACACTTAAATGCAAAACTTAACAAGATCTAACAACATAAGCTTATAAAAACAGTTTTGAGTCCACAGATTCTAAAAGCACTTAGCTAAACCTTGAAACTGATTAGAAAGCTATGAAAAACTTGTGAAAACAGATTATAAGGCCAATATTAAGCTTAGCAAAGTTGGTCTTAAAGGCCAATGAATGGTCAAACAGCATTAACCTTGGTTAATGTTGTTGTCCCAAACACCCCCCCCCCCCCCCCCCCCCCCCCCCCCCCCCCCCCCCCCCCCCCCCCCCCCCCCTTTAAAATTTATAAAACTCATTTCAAACTTAAAACAGACTTAGAAAGTTTGTGAAAACTAAAAACAGATTAAGCACAAGGTGGAATAAGCACAATAAAGCAATTAGAACACAAACATAAGCATTTAAAATAAGCAAACCAGATTAAGCAGTTTTAAAACTAAATAAGAGACAGTTTTCATAAAAAAACAATAAAAGTTAAATCATTAACATAAAAAGCATTTAGAAAGAAAGAATAAGCAATCATTAAGCACAAGTAAGCAAAGATAAGCAGAAATAAGCAATGTAAAGTGTATAAGCTAGAATGAAAATTGGAAAAGACCTTGCCATATTCTTAAACAAGGGCTATTAAGCTCTTAAGAGCGTTGTACTCAAGTTAGCTTGTTGTTAAAACAAGATAGTAAAAAACCTAACAAGCTTCCAAGTCTGGCTTGTCATCCAAAATAGCTTTTGAGTGATTTTTTGGTAAAAAGGGCTTAAACACTATAAACTATGGAAAAGTTTATAGTGCTTAAGTAAAACAGCTTAAGTAAGGATAACAAGAGCTTATGTGAGCTTTCAATAAACGTTTTTAAAACATAACTTGCATTAACTTAAAAACAAAATTTTACATAAAAAATTAAATTTCATTAAACTTAAAAACAGTACAAGACTTTAAAAAGTAAAATAAGCTAACGTTAATATAAGCTGAAAAGATAAAAACTAAATGCCTCAAGGGCTTACAATAGTCCTATTTATAGAGAAAAATCAAAGTATTGGGTCTTGGCCTTGTGCTAGTTCTGTGAGAGGGATTTAGAGGTGTGTCTTGTGTAAGGAGCTTCAAGTCATCATCTAAGCCATCCATTTTGCTTTGGCTCCAAGTTCTTGAATCATAGCCATTGAATTTGGTCCTTGTCTCATCAACGAATGAGAAATGAGAGGATTGCCAAGGTGGAATTGGCAATTTATGGTGTGGGGCAAGGTGGGAAAGTGATGGGTTTGTTTGTTGGAGTAGAGGTCGAGGTAAGAGGTCACAGGGATGAATAAATAGTAGGTTTGTGTGGGAAATGGATTTAGGTACTATTCGTTTGATATTTAATGGGAGTTAGGGGAAAAAGGACTAAGGGTGTTAAGGGTTAAGGGATGTAGGGGCTAAATTTGTTAGTTCCCTAGGCTAGACATTGTTAGTCCTAAGGACTAAACTATTGTAAAAATTGTTTAGGGTGTATGGTTAAGGGTTATAGGGGTTAAGGTTTAGTGGGTTTGGGTTTATAGTTTGGGCTGTGTGATATGGTTTTGGATTTGGGCTTTTTATAAAGGCTTAAGGCTTATGATTGATGATTAATTGGCTGACCCGGCCCATTAACTTGGGTGCGGGTTGGTCCATTTAAGATTTCTTCATTTTCGGCTTTGTCTTTGACTTGTTGACTTTGGACTTTGCTTTTTATGCTCTATCCTTCGTATCGGTTTTGTCGGTTTTGCTTAGTTTTTGTCCTTTAGTGAATATCCGTTACCTGCACAGTATACAAAGCAAAACACACATATTTTTGTCATTTTATGTCGTTTTTTGGTCATTTAGGCTCGTTTTTTTGGTGAAAAGGTTTGTGTAATTTAAGCACTACCAAAAATCAGATAGTTACACATCTCCAATACCCCTTTAAACCAGCACAGAGCACTCTGCAGATACCCTCGAACACGCGAGCTCTAGTCACGCTCTCCTGTTCTCCAATGCACCCCGTCCATCCCCAGCCCAACTTATCATCAGCTTGACTCGGATAAACCTGTATTACGCCCCAAGTTAGACCCCGATTAGTCATGCAGTCATTCACATCCCACCGCCCCTCTCTATTCGTCTAAAGAAGTGCTCAACCTGCGTCCCGTTTCCAGCTTATTGCACTTTTTTCTATTTTTACTATCGAGCCGGGCTAGCCCAAGCGATTGTCGGGCTCGAAAAATAAACCCCTCATTCTATTTATTACTTGGGAAGGATCTTGTTTCCAAATTTTATACAATGCTTTCATCCTTCCAAAAAACTACAATTCTCTTGACTGAAATACGTATTTTCAGCAACGTTTTGATGAATCATTTTGTGAGGCTATGGGCATTTAAGGATCTCCTTCGTTGCATGCGCACTTCACAGTTTTACGGAATTGTACAACTGATACCTTCTACAATGCTTTACCCCAACCGATCAAGATTCTTTAAATGTCATCGTCGGTGGTAATCTTTTGACTAAAACTCCTCAAGATGCTTTGACAATTATTGAAAACAAATTGAAAGTTCGCAACTCACTAAACGAACCGGTTGTTACAAAAGTGAGTACGAATGCTCCTTCTTCTTCTACCCCTCATCCGGTGGTAATCTTTTGACTAAAACTCCTCGGGATGCTTTGACAATCATTGAAAACAAGTCAAAAGTTCACAACTCACAGAACAAACCAATTGTTTCAAAAGTGAGTACGAATGCTCCTTCTTCTTCTACCCCTCATTCTCTCGAGATTTCTGCTCTTGTCGACGCCGTTAAGGCTATGCTTCATCAGAAATCTTCTCCTCCAATGTCTTGCCACCGATGTCTTGCCACCGATGGAAATGTTTTTATGAAATATCAAGATAATATTCAAGGATATGTTTCAACAGTCGCAGTAAACTATAATCAGGGAAATACCGGATACCGTCCTCAAAGTGTGGCTAACCAAATTCGACCATCGGGTTTTTCTCAACCGAATGTGCAAAATAATTAAACCTGGTACAATCAAGGTTACAATCAAAACAGAGGAATTAATCAAGGAAATCCGAGTTATCAAGCTCCGATTCAGCAAACTCCAGTTGCTCCTTCGAATGAATTATCGAATTACAAGAAGATAATTGATACTAATATAAAAGCCATGCAAAATCAAATTAATAATGTGAAAAATGAATTGAGGAATGAAATGCAAACTTCAATACAAACTTCAATGTCAAATCAAACCAATGAGCTTAAGAATATGATGGCTAGTTTTTTTTCAAATGAATACCGCTTCTTCTTCTTCGGGTACGAGTTTACTTCCTAGCAACATCGTTGCTAACCCGAAAGGTGACTTGAAAGCAATCACCACCCGAAGTGGTATTTCTTATGATGGACCTTCAATTCCACCTCATCCTAATGTGGTGGAACGGGAACCCGAGGTGACAAAGGATACGGTGCAACCGAGTACCAAAAACATCCAACCTCCGGTAGTCCAAATTCAAGCTCCAATTGATGAGCCCGTTGTTGCTCCTAAGCCTAAACCGTCTATACCTTATCCTTCGAGAGCCAACAAACAAAAGCTCCATGAAAAAGATGATAATCTAGCTTCGAAATTTGTTAAAATCTTTAGGGAATTACATTTCGAGCTTAGTTTCGCGGATGCTCTTCTACATATGCCGAAATTTGCTTCAATGTTTAAAAGTCTCCTTAATAACAAAGAAAAATTGTTTGACTTAGCCAAAACACCGGTGAATGAGAATTGTTCGGCGGTTATCCTAAAAAAGTTGCCCAAAAAACTTAGAGACCCCGGCAAGTTTCTTATTCCTTGTGATTTTTCGGAGTTAGTTGAATGCTTAGCCTTGGCCGATCTTGGTGCAAGCATCAACTTGATGCCTCTTTCCATATGGAAGAAGCTCTCACTCCCCGAACTTACTCCTACTCAAATGATTCTTGAACTTGCAGACCGATCGACTACTAGTCCATCCGGTATTGCCGAAGATGTCTTTGTAAAAGTAGGAAAGTTCCATTTTCCGGCCGACTTCGTAGTCGTTGATTATGTTGTCGATCCTCGGGTTCCCTTAATTCTTAGGAGACCCTTTTTGAGGACGGCACATGCTTTGATTGATGTTTATGGTGAAGAATTAACTCTCCGAGTTGATGATGAAGCCATAACCTTTAAAGTTGGTCAAACTTCGAGATACTCCTACAATGATGCTGAATCGGTTAATCGAATCGATGTCATCGACGTTTCATGTGAGGAGTATGCTCAAGAAGTGCTCGGATTTTCGGATAGTTCTACGAGTGGCAATCCCACTCCGTCTTTAGATCCTATCCTTTCTACTTCTTCCCCCTCTCTCACTCCTTTTGAGGAAGGTGACTTCATTTTGGAAGAAATCGAAGCTTGTCTTACAAATGATTCAATTCCACCGGGAATTGATGATGCCGACTTTGATCCGGAGGGAGACCTTCTTCTACTCGAGAAGTTATTAAATGATGATCCATCATCTCCTCTCCCTCCGAAAGAACTTAATTTTGAGGAACTTAAAATGATAAAATCTTCTATTGATGATCCTCCGAAGCTTGAGCTCAAGGATTTACTGTCTCATCTTAAATACGCGTTTTTGAAAGGAACGATATTTGCCCGTCATATTTCTAAGGTATTAAATGTTGAAGAAAAGCCGCCCTTATAAAAAGTTCTTAAGTCACACCATAAGGGCCATCGCTGGAAAAATCTACTGACATAAAGGGTATCGAACCTAGTTTTTGTACTCACAAGTCTTACAGGGAAGACGACTTCAAACTGGCGGGTTCAACATCAAGAAGGGTAAATCCGAAAATTCATGAGGTTATCAATAAGGAAAGTTATTCAAAACTCTTTTGATTGCCGATGATATACCCTATCTCGATAGTCCGTGGGTGAGTCTGTTCATTGTGTTGCACTAAGAGGGTGCCTATGACGTTGTCGAAAATGAAGATAAGGAGTTGATTCCTACGAGACTAGTTACCGGATGGCGTGTTTATATTGATTACCGAAAGCTTAATGATGCCACTCGTAAAGACCATTTCCCATTGCCGTTTATGGACTACTGCTCGAAAGATTCAGGAGAATGTATACTATTGTTTTCTAGATGGTTTTCGGGATTATTTTTCAAATACTATTGACCTGAAAGACTAAGGATATACCATTTACTTGCCCTTATGGGACGTTTTGCCTACCGGACGTATGCCTTTTGGTTTATGTATGCTTCGGGCACGTTCAAAGGTGCCATGATGGCATTTCCACGACATGATCGAGGAAACAATGGAAGTCTTCATGGACGATTTCTCTGTCTTCGGGGATTCTTTCTCGTCATACCTCTCCCATTTAAACAAAATGCTAAAAAGGTGTGAAGACACTAATTTAGTTTTAAATTAGGAGAAATGCCATTTTATGGTAAAAGAAGGCATTGTTCTAGGACATAAGATTTCAAAGTCCGGGATTGAGGTCGACAAAGCTAAAGTTGATGTTATAGCTAAACTCCCTCATCCGACTTCCGTCAAAGGCGTTCAAAGTTTCTTAGGTCACGCCGGGTTTTATCGTCGATTTATTCAAGATTTTTCTAAAATCGCCCGGCCGATGACCCATCTTCTTGAAAAAGAAACCCCATTTGTTTTCTCGAAAGAATGTATTGAAGCGTTTAATATACTTAAGAAAAAGTTAACCGAAGCCCCGATTTTAGTTGCCCCCGATTGGGACCTACCATTTGAAATTATGTGCGACGCTAGTGATTATGCGGTAGGTGCAGTCTTGGGGCAACGAAAGACCAAACATTTTTAGCCTATACACTATGCTAGTAAGACCATGACGGATGCTCAAGCACATTACACTACTACGGAAAAAGAATTATTAGCCGTAGTATATGCTTTCGAGAAATTCCGGCCTTACTTAGTCTTATCAAAGACCATAGTGTATACGGACCACTCGGCTCTTAAGTATCTTCTTGCTAAACAAGATGCTAAGCCGAGGTTGCTCCGGTAGATTCTCCTACTCCAAGAATTCGATGTCATTATTCGTGATAAAAAAGGAGCGGAGAATCTCGCGGCCGACCATTTGTCTAGATTAGAGAACCCTCATCAAGGTGATCTCGAGAAAAAGGAAATTAATGAAACATTTCCTCTCGAGACCCTTGGAATGATATCTTTTTGTGGTGATTCTAGTACCCCATGGTTTGTCGACATTGCAAATTACCATGCGGGGAATTTTATTGTTAAAGGGATGTCGTCCTAACAAAAAATTCTTTAAGGATGTTAAGCATTATTTTTGGGACGACCCCTACTTGTTTAGGATTTGTGCGGATCAAATGATTAGACGATGTGTTCACGGCCAAGAAGCCGTTGATATCCTCACGGCTTGCCATAATGGACCCACCGGGGGACATCATGGTTCCAACTACACCGCTAAGAAATTCTTTGATTCCGGTTTCTATTGGCCGACTATTTACCGTGATTCCCATGACTTGGTCACACAGTGTGACGCTTGTCAACATCAAGGCAAAATTTCACAACATGATGAAATGCCTCAAAATGCAATTCAAGTTTGCGAGATCTTTGACGTATGGGGCATCGATTTTATGGGACCATTCTCGTCTTCTCGAGGGAACAAGTACATTCTCGTAGCCGTCGACTACTTGTCAAAATAGCTTAAATCAAAAGCGCTCCCCACTAACGATGCCTGAGTTGTTGTTAAATTCTTAAAATCTCTTTTTGCCCGATTTGGAACTCCTCGTGCTATAATTAGTGATCGCGGTACCCATTTTTGTAATGATCAATTTGCTAAAGTTATGCTTAAATATGGAGTTACTCATCGTCTTTCTACCGCGTATCATCCACAAACGAGTGGACAAGTGGAGGTTTCAAATCGTGGTTTGAAACGTATTTTAGAAAGGACCATAGGTGAAAACCGTGCTTCATGGTCCGATAAGTTAGATGATGCACTATGGGCCTTCCGTACCGCATTCAAGACACCCATTGGGTGCACTCCTTATAAGCTCGTGTACGGAAAGGCTTGCCATCTTCCTATCGAACTTGAACACAAGGCCTATTGGGCCTTGAAACATTGTAATTTTGACCTTAAGACCGCGGGTGATCACCGAAAAGTTCAAATGAATGAACTAAATGAACTTCGGGATTCAAGTTTGAGGAACTCTTTAATCTACAAAGAGAAAACAAAGAAAATTCATGACTCCAAGATTAAAAACCGCATTTTCAACATTGGTGATCGAGTTCTTCTCTTCAATTCTCGATTAAAGATTTTCTTGGGCAAGCTTAAAACCCGTTGGACCAGACCATTCACCGTTGCTCAAGTTTTCCCTTATGGTACCATCGAGTTATCTCAAACCGATGGACCAAATTTCAAGGCGAATGGTCATAGACTTAAACACTACTTTGGAGGGGACATACCACCGATGGTTGTCCCGGATCTCCAAACTTTCCCCATGGACCATTAAATTCGGGGGTCGAGTCAGGCTCGTGACTCGGTTAACAAAAACAAGCGCTTTGCGGGTGGCAACACATGCTTATCCTTTGTAGTAGTATAATAATGAATAAGTGTGATGTGAGGAGGCTCGCCTCTTCCTTTCTCGTGTTTTGTGTTTTGTGTTTTATGTCCAGGATTTCCCGGATTATGAAGACTCTCGTGCTCGTGGTTTTGTCCATCGTCCACTCGATCTTTAATCCTTCGCATGCTTATATATGGGAATCCGATATCCTAGATCTTATTGATTCACGTTTATCTATTAGCATAATTAATAAACGGCTTTAGATTTGCATAGAGACCCCTTAATATTTGGATTATGCCTTGAAATTAGTATGGGGGTGACAGTCTCACATTGAGGACAATGTGTAGTTCTAGTATAGGGGGATCTTTCGATTTGATCTTACTTGCATTTGCCTTGTCTTCACGTAACCCCGTTTTTCCACCAAAAATAGCAAAAATATGCCAAAATTAATTTTTTTTCTCAAATAGAATAAGTGTTTTGACACGTAGTTTTGTCTTTTTAAAGAATAAATTTTGACTTTATCGAGCATGTTGCACTCTAGCTTGCCCCTTAACTTATATAAAATTAAGCTTTTGCTAGTCTTTTATACAAGAAGCTTTAAAACGCGAATTCTAGCTTGAAAAGAGCCAAGAGTTTGCAAGTTTCCATAATAGACTTTAAATATGCAAAGCTTGTTTTATTAGACTAAGCATTCACGGATATTTTTATTAAAGATTTTAAATTTGCGAAGAACGAAAAATGATAGAGTTTTATATAAGTTAGATGCTAAACATAGAGTAGTTGGATCTCTTTTAGGCTCATAGAGGTTAATTGTGGCTTTTTGCTCCCACCAGCTTAATAAACGTTATATAATTGTTGAATAAATAAAGTTACTTTAGGTTTTTGCGATTCTTATTTTAGATCCCTTCGTAGAGATCCCTTCTGGTGAAATTAAGGTACACATCGAGGTTTTGTCAGTGTTGTGGGGAAATAGGCTACCGATTCCTGATGGCTCGCTACCGTTGTCTATGTAGTTAAAAGACCACAGGACTTGAAATTTGGCTAATAATAATAAGTTATGTAATAAACCGAAGCCGAAATAAGACCACTACCTCTTGTCGGCTCACAACCAATGTGGTAGTCGTTTAAAGGGTGGAGTTAATAATAATAAATAAAAACTGTGGGCTGATAAAAGTTTACTGCCTCTTGCCGGCTCACAACCGATGTTGCAGTCTTCTAAATAAGGCACGTAGTAATAATAATCCGAGACTGATAAAAGTTTGTTGCATCTTGCCGGCTCATAACCGATGTTGCATCCTTCTAAAAGGTCAAGGAACTCCTAGTCAAAATAAGACTCCTGGACCATGGTCGGCTCGCATACCGATGTGGCAGTTGTTTAAAGGACCAGGAGGTTTAATAATGTTGCTATAATAATAATAATAATAATAATAATAAAGCCAAATTTTGACTCTGGGGTTATCTAAATAAAGCTCCAGTCTCTGACTCGTTAGTGGTTGTTCAGATGAAATAAAAAGGATAACCTCTAAATCATGCAAAATTAGAACTTTAATGTGGACCTTACTCTCTCCATATCGTCTCTCTAGGAAATGATTTCAAACTAATTGTAGTCTAAACTGGGTTTACTTTATGTGAATAAGACATTAATTTATTTGTCACCATTAATAAGAATAAAACCTTTAGAGGATTTAGCTATGCATACACAATTAGCTTTTATGAGTAGTGTTAGCATCTTAACTTGTATTTAATAATGATTTTGTTTTTAAGCTTGGTTTGGGGCGGGTGAAAAATCAAGAATGATGAATTTATCCTTTTTAGTGTCTCTTGTTCCGTAGAAGTTATGATATGTATAATAAATGCATAAAAATGGTAAAACGGGGTGTCTCAAATCTAGGGATTTTCTATATCATTGCGTGAGGACACGACAATAGCTTAGTATGAGGGATTTTTGATATGTGTTTTATCACATATCATTTTACCCTAATAAAACGAGCTAAAAAGACCAATAATGAACTAAAACAGATAAAAAATGCATTGCATATGTGTATTTTGTGAATTGTGTCTTGCAAGTACGGATATTAAATAAAAGGACAAAATCAAAGGCAAAACAGACAAAATCGAGCACGGGAATGGACAGAGTACGGAAAACAGAAGCCGAAGGCATAGACACCCTTAATAGGCCAACCCGTTTTCCCATTTTAATAGGCCATGTCAGCCTATTAACATGCTATGTATAAAACCTCAAGCCCTTTTATAAGTGTAAAATCCAAAACCATTTAAACCCTTTTATCCATTCCTAGCCCAAGATTAAGCCCAAACCCTTATTATACCAAGCCCAAGTAAAAGTTTATAACCAGGTCAAACAAACAAAATTACTATTCACTCTCTTCCCCATTTCCCTCTCTTTTAGACAAAACGCTCATAGGGTAAATTCCCTCTCAACCATTCACCACATAAGGGGCTTCTAGAAGCCTGCCACCTGACACATGATGCAAGCAATGAGGTAAATGGAATGACACGCTGGCAATCCTATGCTATACGATTGGATGATGAGACGTGGACAATATTCAAGGGCTCAGATGAGTGGTGATGGAATGAAGGGGATTTGAGCTCTAGGACGCGCCTATGCTCCTAGAACCTTCTGCTTAGCACTATAAATAGAGGTTCTCATACAGGAGGAAAGTGTGTAGGATTTTAGTAGTAGCTTATTTTAGTAGCTTATTGTAATTTTAGCTTAAATGTCTTTTAAATTGATGTAATTCTCTCTTTTATAAGCTTGTAATCTGTTTTTGATATTAATAAAAGTTTCATTTAAATTGTTTTTCTTGAATTTTGTCTTTACTTATAATGATTTAATCATGATTTGTTAAGATAATAAGCTCAAAATAAGCTCATTACTGTATAAGCTATCATTTAATTAGTTAAGCTTGTTTTAAGCTTAACTAGTTAAGCTCATTACTCAAACTTACCTCGGATTGTTTTGGAAGATAAGCCAAAAAGGAAAGGGCTTATGGACCTTACCAGCTTATCTATGATAAGCTGGAGCTTGTTGACTTGAGCTCAATTGAGCATTCTAGATCCCTGTTTAGCTGGGATCAAGGTACCTTTATCTTTTCTCTTTTAAGTTTGAATTCTCATTTAGCTTTTTGCTCTACTTATTCTGCTTATTTCTTACTTATTAGTGCTTATTCAGTCTATTGTTAGCTTAATATGTTTAGTTTGTAGTTTAATAAAGTTTTCAAATAAAGTTTCAGTAAATGTATAAAATAGTTTAGTTGCGTATTAGAGTAGCTTATCATTTAGAGTTTTTTCCCCTAAGTCTTTAGCTTATTTGTCTTAACTAGCTTTAGTCTTTAATCTGTTTTCATGTTTGGTAGATTCTTGAAGTCTGTCTTAGCCTAAAATTAGCTTTTCAAAATTTTAAAGGGGTGTTTGGTTTAGCAGTCTTAACCAAGAGTTAAGATTGTTAAGGCCTGTTTTGGTTTTTAAGCTAGTTTAGATTAGTTTAATAATAGTCTAAAAAGTAGTTTTAGGTAGTATTAGTCAGTTGTTAGTAAGTTTTATAGGTTTTCTACGAGCTTTCTAAAATTCTGAGTGTGAAAATGAGTTAAGCATCTTATTTGAGCTTTTTCTTAAAAAGTCCATTAGAGGTTTGGTTTGTATCTCAAGTTGAGTCTAAAATGATTGTTTCATCTGCTGGGTTAAGTGTCAAAAGTGTTGAGTCCTAGTTTTTAGTATTTGTCAAAAAGCAAAAAAAAAATATTTAAGTCTAAACTGTCACTTTTGACAGATTAATTTTCTAGCTTTTTTTAGTTCAAAATTCTTAAAATTAGATTTTATGTGTTCATTAGTGGTTAGACTTTATCTGTTTTGAGTTTTTAAGTTCTGGCTTAAGCTTATTGAAGCTTATTTTTAGTACCAAAAGTAGTATAAAAACTGTCAGATGTCCTTTTTGAGTCCTTAGAAGTGTAAACTGTGCCATTAGCTTTAGGTACTTTTCTACTTAATTTAGCTGCTTATTCTTGTCTTTGGTGCTTATTAGGTCTAGGATAGGATTTGTTTTCAGCTTATTTGCTTTTCTTTTGCCTAATGAGTCCAATAAGCCAAAACAGTTTTAGCTTTAAAGTCATTTAGTGCAAACTGTCTTATTGCCCTTAAGTGCTTTTAGCTTAATTTGTTTACTTATGTTTTATCCTAAGAACTTATTGAGACTGGTATTTCATTTTTTTAGCTTATTTAGGTTTCTTTTAGCTTATTTAGCTTTTAAAAAGGTCTAGAAGTTTTAATTCATGAGTAGTCGTATTAACTCTAAAAGTTAGTATTGCTGGTTTCAAAAGCTCATTTCTTGCTTATTTGTGAGTCTTAGAAAAAGTGTTTTTTCAAAAGTTGCTTATTGTCGGCTTTTTATCAAGTGTGCTTAAAAGAAAAATTAAAAAAACGTTTTTGCAAAAAGCAAGGGCCAGGACTCGAACCTGCGACCTTGCCTTCTCAAAGCCTCAACACAACACTCCTTAACCAACTGCCCTTGGGTCTTTTTCGTTTATTACTTTGCATGATCTAATTAATATAGTGAGTTTTTCAGTTTTAGCTTTTTAGGCTTATTTGCTTTATAACTGCTTATTCGTTTAGTACATCTTCAAGTTTTTATTTTTCTTAGATTCTACATAGGTCAAAGTACTTTTCATAATTTTTCTAGAATTTTAATAATTAGTTTACTACTTTTAATATTTTATTTAGATTAAAACTGTTTTTAATTCATAAAAAATAAAATAAAAGTCAAAAAAATATAATTCTTTTTTCTAAAATTATTTTTAATCATTTAGGACTTTTAAAAATTAAATTTACATTCGTAGGGCTTAAATTTGATTTACTTGCTTATTTAGTCGCGTTTTAGGATTCCCGTTATCGTTTTTAGGTTCAAGTCGTAATTGCCTTTTTTTGCTTATTTTTGCATTATATTTGTAGAAATAGAAACCAAATCAAAATCTGAAACTATTCAATTTACGCGATCACAAACTTAACCGATTCTCAATTCGCACTTCGTCGAGGAAACGACCCGGAAGGTTTTGAACTTTACTTTGGTTAAAAGTAATCTTCTTAAATCCTTACGGAATACTTATTACTATACTATTATTGATATTATCCTTATATACGTATCGGGATCAATCAATTTTTGTTGCTAGCTTTACAATTAGGCCAAGCATATCTTTTGCTGGTACACATTAACTTCCAAGCTCTTCCTACCTCAATTGGCATATCAATATTACAAGCATAACTAGCTAGGTCCTTCCGCCAATCCATTTCTATTCTATACAATCCAAACACATGATTCCTAAACCTTTCATACCTTTCATCAATACAAATCACATACATAACAGACAATACAAGTATGATAATTCAATATAACATCTTGTTTTTGTCTAATTAATTACCTTGAATCCAAGCCAAAGACATCAAGAACATCATCATCATCATTCCATGCTTTCCTTCATAAACCAAAATTATACATATTAAGAGACTTCATGATATGGGTTTATACAACTCATCACTTATCTAATATCCATCCTTTATCATCATATGATCATATCTTGATCATATGATGTAAAACCCAAATTCTTTATACTTAATCTTCAATTAACCTTAACCCTTATCAATAAAACATTCTTAATTCGTGCTCATTGAATATGCAATTACCAAAACCCCAATTAGTATACATGTAATCCCTAATTTCTTAAACTAGCAATTCAACTCAATAAGATTCTTACCTTAAAGGGATTGTTGTATAGCTCATATCACTTTCATTTCCACTAGGAAATACATCATCTTTTCCCTCTCTTTCTTGAGTCGACATACACCAATCACACACATGAGATGTGTGTAGAAATGTCTAAAGATATTTCTAAATATCATTGGTTAGTTGGCACTTTAACCAATTGACACAATAAGTCCCTCAAGTCCATTTCCTTCCTATTTGGCCACATTAACTTATATAACACATTTACCACTTAACAACTTTAGTCCATTAAGTCATATTCTTCCTAGTTGAAACACATGGTATTTCTAAAACCATTTACATAATATTTATACTTATAGTTTGACTATCGGGTTGACTAACTAATCGCATAATGTTTTCAAACTTAAAAATTTCGTAGTCAAACTCATCCTATGGCATTCTCGTAATTAAATACTTAAAAACCGGTTTTGGGGTGTTACAAATCTATCCTCCTTATTTAGATTTTGTCCCTGAAATCTCTTCATCTATTCTAAACCCAAACTTGGTCACATTGATCCCACATTTCATCTTAGCATTCTCAAACATATGCTCAACTAGTTGCTTCATCCTATATGGTTTTGCAACTCTAGCCATTCCTTAATACCTCTAATTATCCTTAATCTGTTCTACTTCTCGCTCATTCCTATCTTACTTACACCTTTTTCTTATGACAAGCGTCATTAAGGTAACATTTACCATTTCTGATTATATCATTTTTGTAACTTTTTCTATATATTGATACGTTTCCATTCATTTCTTTTATAAATTTTCATCAAGAACTACGTGTTACTTTAGAAATTGCGTTATCTTGACTTATCATACGCTAACATTAGTCTATACCTTCTTATTTAACGTAACCATCTTGACATTATTTTTATCATTTCCATTATAACATTGTGCTTTCGTTACTTATTTTTAGTAAATTCTCCTTAAAGACAATAAGCCACTTGGAATAATTTAATACTTTATCTTATACCTTCTACATTTACATTAGGGTGCTAATAATACTTAGAGACCACCATAATCATTACCCCATGCCATAAGGCATGTTATAATATCGATTTTTAAAACTTATATTCCTTCCACCTATACTCCTAACATCTAAAACTTAACTTTTTCTAAGGTCTCTAGTAAAGGTCACACTTAAATTCTTATTTCACCTATCTTATTTCCTACGACGTCTAACTAATCTAAAACTTCTATTTTCTACTTCCTCAATTTTTCTCATGCTATATCGAGAACACATAAGCCCACTTATCTATACTTCTTTATTTACATTGAGAAGCGTCCCAATCAATGCAAATAAAGAAATATTAACTTATGGTTCAGTGATTTACAATTTCTTATTTAAATGAATAGGCATCCCAATCTATTTAAATAAGGAGATTATAAACCATCCTACTTATATGCTTCCGTCATAACACTTAAACATACTTAAGTCTTCATTTATTTCCTTTAATCTCATACTAATAATCATTTATTTTAATATCATCTTTTCAGAGTCTTGGATCCAATCTCCCTTAACTTTTTCTCAATGAAAGCTTGGCTTTCTCCCGTAAGGATTTGCCCATTTCGATACCCTTGTCGGTTCACCACCTTTTTCCCGCATTGATCAAAATATATTTTAATTTATCATTCTTTACTCTTTTCTTCATCTACATGCCTTTCTAATCATATACTCTTCATTTTTATTTTTATTGCCTTACGCAATTTTAGCTCACACTTCATCCATCTTTCTTTATGTTATACAAGATCCAATTGATACTTGTCATTCTCATGTATTACATATACGTATATGTTTTCACATTTCATTTATCATTCTCTTGTCAACCCCAAGTTGACAACTTATTTAATTTTCTATACCAAAGCATTAATTTTAGTTCGCTTAACTTTTCACTTATAAACCTTACATAGGTTATTCCTTATAATATACTCATTTACTTACTTTATTCATCAAATACATCTCTTTCATTTATTTACATAATTCTAGTCATTCTTTAGCATTCATTCGGTTGGTTTACCTTAAGGTATACTCGTCTATCCATTTTACTTATCATACATCTCATCCATTTACCAACGAGATTGCATTCATTATTTATCACTCATATTCTTCTCGTACTTAATCACATCATACCATCAAATTTTGCTTTATTATGTTTTCTACATTATATGACTTATCATACTTCAACCCTTTATTGGTAATTCATATAAGCGCTTACTCTCCATACAATAATTCTTCTTTAAGTAACTTTTTCATAATTCAAACATCTTCACATTACTTAGCTCATACTTACATACTTTCGTCATTACTTATTAAAATGCAATCCTATGCACTTATCTTAGCTTAAACATTTCTTAAACTCATATCATCATATACATACCATACATAACCTAGACATATAATTAACATACAATATACCTCTCATCGTATAATAATACAATTTTGCATTAAACACTTACCCTCAATACATAATAATTCACGTACACACTCTTTTTCAAAATTCAAACATCTACACATTACTTAGCTCATATTTCTCATATTATCATACCATTCCACATTCATATAACATTTAGACATATAAGTAACTTCCATATACTTATATCACATAATTACAACAACATATTCAATTACAACTTTCCTAATAAGCGTTTAACATTTTAATCAAAATCAAAGTCATATAATCAATGGCCAATACATATGTCATAATCATTAATATGTCTAAGCATTATCATTCTATTTGCCGCAAGTACTTATCTACATTATACTAAGGCATTCATATTCTTCGTTCCTTATACTTACGGCCTACGCATCTGCAAGTGGTCTAATGTTTAGGCAACCTATAGTGGAACACATACTTATCTTAGACATACCAAGTTGAAACTCCCCTTTCCAGACTTAAAATTTGACTAAGAATTAAAAACTTTACGGAAACGCACGACCGGGAATGACCTTGTGTCATTCCTTAATATATTGATCAAAATACATTACAATTAGACCCTTGAAAGTTTTATTATCATAAAGTAGACTCGTTAAACTTTCCAACGATATAAAGAACTCGTTCAAACTCCTTATGGTTTACATTTTATGGCAAAAACAGAATTTCAAAAACTGCAAAACCATCCAACAGGGCGGCTGGATGGCCAGTCGGGCAGCTGGTGAGCCAGCCGGGCGACTGGAGAGCCATATGGACGGCTCCCTGCACCTGCTCACACTCTAAAACTCATTTTTAACATTAAATTCTGGAAAACTAACTTCCCAGACTTGATATTACTTAAAACTCTTCAGAATTCATTAAAACATTATAGTACATCATTACCATGCTCGTTTGTGGTCTAAATGACCCAAAACATATAAACTTATGGGTTTACCCAAACACCCCGTTTTGACCATTTGCATACACTTAAAAACACACACTAAACCAATGACTCTATTAGCATTATCTCCTTCACATTATAATGACACTATGACACTTGACAACTTCATTTAACCAACCAATTAGACAATTGGGGGTTCAAACCTTATCGAGCTCGACAAACAAATACTAAGCTCTGTGCACATTTCTTCATACAATTCTTATCTTCTTTCCATATCTCTGCGTCCTTCTATCAAGGCACTTTACCTCATCACTGAACCTACAAAACATTGAAAACTTAAACACGTAGGCTTTGCTTAGTAAGTCAAAAGACATATTATCATTTTTCTACATTAGCGCATAACCAGCGTTCATTCACAATCATATTAACTTACATACCTTGCTAGCTTTAAAATTAGGCCAAGCATATCTTTTGCTAGTACACATTAACTTCCAAGCTCTTCCTACCTCAATTGGCATATCAATTTCACAAGCATAACTAGCTAGGTCCAGCCGCTAACCACATTCTTATTCTAAATACAAACCATCTAATTCCTAAACCTTCCATACTGTGGAAAACTAGAAGGAGAGGGTTAAATAGTTTACCGCTTTTTAATTTGATGTTTAGTTTGATTATAAAAATTTAGATTCGACTTTATGTGAGTTCACAATGTGCACAATATGAATAATTTAACTAATCAAATAAGTAATGACAAGGTATGAAATAAGTATGCAAGATAAGAGATGGAAAGATCAAACCACAACATGAGGATTTATAATGGTTCGGTAACGAAACACCTCTTTGCCCTACTCCACTCCACGAGCACCAAACTCAAGAGTTTTCTTCACTATGTCAACAAGCTCCCTTTAGGCGGAGAAAACCGTACACAACTTACCTTACACCAATTTTCGACACTAAGCAAAATGTCAAGTTCTAATCCTAGGTAGAACCAATCTATCACAACTAACCACACTACTTCACGACAATTCACTACTTCGCTTCACCACACAACTTTTTCTTCACTTTACAACTTAATTTTACTCCACAACTTCACTTTACTTCACAACTCCTTCACAACCTTTCTATACCTTCTCTTCAATCTTCTCTCAACTTAAAAACACTATCTTGATCACACCAATCTAACACTACTTACTTAGATCACCCCGATCTAACTATACTTACAATGATCACCACAATCTACTTAATATACACAACTACGATACACACCTTCACAATATACACAAATGATTTACAAGATATGATACAATTGCAACAAGGTTGCAAGGATACACACTAAGCTATAATACTCCTTCACTTGATGGTAGGAAGTATTCTTCTCTTGCACTTAAGGATCAAAGCTTGGATCACTTGGAAACAAAGCTTTATGATTAAATGATCAAAGGAATGAAAGGATAGTATAAACTGATTTAGAACAGAAAGAAAGTGTGTGCAAAAGGTGAGAAAATCAGTGGGGAATAGTCCAGTATTTATAGGAAAACTAGGGGGAATGTTTTTCTGGCTGGTCCCCTTAATTAGGGTGTCGGTCCCTTTAATAATTAAGGGGACCGCCCTTATAATTAAGGGGGCCGCCTAGCCTAGACGCTCCCTTTTTTGTCTTTACTAGGGGAGGTGTTTTCTGGAACATTTCTAGCTGTTTTTAGGTAGAAAATTTGAATTCAAAATATTTATTTTGAATAAAACATTTCTTTTAAATCTAAACATGTTTTGTAAAAGTTATAAAAATGTTTGTGACATTTTTATAAAAAATGTGAGGTAGAATAAAAAATCCTTTGATATAATTGCATAGAGCCATTTATTTATCATACTTTTAAGTGTTAAAATTTCGAAATGAAAATTTATACTAATTATTGTTTGTGTAAAAAAAAAATAAAAAAAATTTTAAATTCGATGTTTTACATTTTGTGATTATCAAAACGTAGAGAGGTCGAAAAATATTAATAACGTTTTTAGGCATTATTTCTATCAACAATCTCCCCCTTTTTGATGATTACAAAATCTAAACTGATTAAATGTAAAATTATATTTAAACAAGTATTTAGTGAGTTTTATTTCCACTTCTCCTTCTTTTTGTAGAATCAAAAAGGCTTCGTCGATGAATGTTAGTAAAACCGATGGAATAAATGCTCCCCCTTGATGTGTTGATTCGCGTGTATTATAGTGTATATATATAGTATAAGTAAATAGGCAAATTACTCTTGTGAAAGAGTAATAAGCTAATCACTAATAAAATATATTTCCAGAAAGTATTGATGAGAAAATTGCCCTTAGGAAATGATAAAATTCAAATCGTTCCCGAGTCGTTTTCCCAACGAAGCGTGAATATTGAAAATCTTGTTTTGGTTCGTGATCAGGTGCTTGAATAATCAAAATTTTGGATTTTGGATTCTAAATCTAAAAACGCAAAGGGAAAGCACATAAAGGCACGCTAATCTAGGAATAAAGGCGATTTAAAATTCTAAAAACATTTAAAAATTAATTAATAACTAAAAGTAAACAATTAACCAAAAATGACAAAATTAAAATTCTAAAAACTCAAAATGCAAATTTCTTAAACTAAAATGTATTAAACCAATTTTTAATATCATAAAATATTTTTATAAATTTTTATACTAATTAAAAACTATTTTTAAAACTAAATAAGACTAAAAATTAAACTAAAAATACTAAACTTAATCATACAAATTTGAGAAAATTTATAAAAATTCTAGAACCTATTTCTGAGGTTTACAAAGAAAAATGAATCAAAAAGCTATTACCCATAAGCTGCTAAAATTCGATAAGCTAAATAAGCTAAAAACTAAACTTGCATATAAGAAATAAACGGAACAAGATTATAATTGAAAAGACCCAAGGGCAGATGGTAAGACGTGTGTGTGTTGAGGGGGAGGTCATAGGTTCGAGTCCTGTGACTATCCCTTTTTGCAAAACATTTTTTTATTTTTCTTTTTGAAAAAGCTAAAGTTTAATCAAGAATAAGCACTTTTAGTAAAAGGCTTGATACCAGTACTTATTATTAAGCTAGAAAAGAACAATCAAAAGGTGACAATTTGGTTTTTTAAAGACTTTTTGATTTAGTAAAGTAATTTGGACTTATTTAGCTCTAGATGACCAATATGCTTTAACGAAGACAATAAGCGGAACAGACCTTAGACCTAGAATTAATAAGCACTATGTATAGGAAAATTAGCAAATCTATTAAACTGAAAAGCATTTAAAAGTAATAAGACAGTTGACTCAAAATGGCTTTTAAAGGACAATTACCACTATTTTAAGCTAAGATTTAGAACTAATAAGCTTTAAGAATGAGCTGAAAATTGAAAACATATTAAGGCCTAGATTATATTAACTCAAATAAGCTAGACTTAAGCAAATTGGTTTAAAAAAATAAGCTAGAAAAGACAAAGTGAAAATGGCAGTTTACACTACTTTGTTTTTGGCTTTTTAAAGATGAGATGAACACTTGCAGCTTAATTTTAAGACTCAAGAATGATTTTGACAAACTGAAAACTTGAAACAGATTTAAGACTTACTAATATAAGCTAAATTCAACAATAATTAACCTAAATTAAGCTAGGAATTTACCACAAATGATCTGCAAATTCAGACCTCTATGAACAACCAACTAACTAACTTAACTTGACTGACTTTAAGCTTAAATACTCAAAAGGAGATTCCAAAGTCTAAAGACTCAAAACAGATGCACATTGATGCAATGGAAAACAAATTTTGAACACAAAAACTTTACCTTAAGCATACTTTTTATAAATCCAACAAAAAAGACAGTTTAGAGCAACTTAAGGACTAGTAGACTTAAGATTTGATGAAACTAAACAATAGAACCTAACAAATGTTATTCCTAGCTTATGAAAACTAGCATTTAGACCTATTTTAAGCTTATGAAATACAATTTAATCACTAAAAATAAGCTGCACACAATTTTCCTATACCAAAACTACTTATCCCAAACACCCCTTTAAAACTAGTAAATCTCATTTTAAGCTAAATCAGACATTATTAAGCTTCTAAATATTAAAACAGATTAAGATCTATGATTATAAAGGACAATTAAGCAAAAACTTTGGAAAAATAAGCACTAGATTATAAGCTAGACTAATAAGCAGTTTTGACTTCTAAATGGACAGTTTACCCTAAAAACTCTAATCAAACTAATTTTAAGCTACAAACTAGGAATACTAAGCTACTATTAAGCATAATGAGCACATTTAAACAACAATAAGCAAAGATTAAGCAGATTAATAAGCTGAAAAAGAAATTAAGCTAAAATGGAAAAACTAAACATACAATGTCCTTTGCTCAAAACAAGGACTTAAACTGCTCTTAAGAGCTTAATCTACGAGCTTCAGCTTATTTTCATAAGATGGTACAGTCCCATAAGCCCTTCCATTTCTGGCTTATCATCCATTTAGCTCTTTATACTACTTTGTGAGGTGGATTTAGGTGAAAACAGCTTTATTTAGTTGAGCTAGAAGATTGCTTAACTGATTAAGTATTAGCTATTATGGGAAAAGAGCTAATTGAGGCGGGGGATTATTAGTGATATCCAAACACATTTTAGACCAAAATTACATAAAAGTAAATTTATGAATTCAACACAATTTGAATGAAACTGGAATTTTATTAATAATAAACGGATTACAAGCTTTTTAAATTGAAATTACAATAAGAACAGTACAATAAGCTGAATTTTTAAGCTAAAAAACTACACTAAAAGCTATATTAAGATGATAAATGTCGTGATTTCCAGCCTTATTTATAGCTGGTGAAGGAAGGTTTTAGGCCATGAGGAGGTCCATTTTGCTTCAATCTGACCCTTCAATCATAACAAAAACTTTACCATCCTATGTTTTGCTCCCTTGGATCATCCTCTACGTCATTGCCAAGGTGTCAGTGAATGATGCAATATGCAGCCACGTAGACCTTCTAGAAGAGGAGGGGTTGTGTGGAGAGTAGATTTTCACCCTATTTACTCGTACCAGTGTAATTTTAGGGAAGAGAGTGAACAGTAATTTTGAGCGCTCAATTTTAATATGTTGACTTGGATCCTGTTTGGGCTTGGATTATTACTTGGGCCGTTTTTGGACTGGTTTTGGAATTTGGACTTGAATTTATATAAGACAATGGCTTGGTATAATTCAAATATTTATGGGTTGACCCGGCCCACAAAACGGGTACGGGTTGGCCCAGTAAAGATGAATACATCCTCGGCTTCATTTTCTCACGCTCTTCCAGTCTTGTGCTCGATTTTGTTCTTTTTGGCTTAATTTTTGTCCTTATTAGAATATTTGTTACCTGCACAACACAATTAACAAAACAGACAAATACAATGTATTTTCTATTTGTTTTTTGTCATTTAAGCTCGCTTTTATAAAGAAAAGTGACATGTGATTAAACACTTATAAAAATCCCCAATACTCGCTAATGTCGTTTCTCACGCAATGTCATAAAATACACCATAGAAAACCAAAACTTTCAACCCCCTTAGGACTAATTAACTCGAAAAGTAGTAAAGTGTTCATCTAAAAGGGATTAAGAAATCACTGGTTTTGAAACTCCCGTTTTACCATTGACTTTTTATATATTTTATTTTGTATATATTATTATATTTATACATATATATATTTTTATATATATATTATATATATTATATATATATTATATATTATATTTATACATATATATATTTATATATATATTATTTATTATTATATATATATATATATATATATATATATATATATATATATATATATATATATATATATATATACAAGAATAAAATATATAAAAAGAAATGGTAAAACGGGGAGTTTCAAAACTAGTGATTTCTTAATCCCTTTAGATGAACACTTAGCTACTTTTCGAGGTAATTAGTCTAGGGGGTTGAAATTTTTGGTTTTCTATGTGTGTATTTATGACATTGCGTGAGGACACGACAATAGCGTAGTATGGGGGATTTTTTATAAGTGTTTAATCACATGTCACTTTTCTTTATAAAAGCGAGCTTAAATGACCAAAAACAAATAGAAAATACATTGTATTCGTCTGTTTTGTTAATTGTGTTGTGCAGGTAACAGATATATCAAAAATGGACAAAAATAAAGCCAAAAAGGACAAAACCGAGCACGAGACTGGAAGAGTGTGAAAAAACGAAGCCGAGAACGTATTCATCTTTAATGGGCCAACCCGTACCCGTTTTGTGGGGGACGGGGTGGGGGGGGTCCCCCGCCCCCCCCCACCCCCCCCCCCCCCCCCCCCCCCCCCCCCCCCGGGGGTGAGGGGGCGGGAGTCAGCCCATAAATATTTGAATTATACCAAGCCTTAGTCTTATATAAATTCCAAGTCCAAATTCCAAATCCAGTCCAAAACGGCCCAAGTAATAATCACAAGGCCCAAAATGGATCCAGTCAAACATATTATAAATTTGAAAGCGTCTCAAATTAATGTTCACTCTCTTTCCCTAAAATTACACTAGTATGAGTAAACTAGGTGAAAATCCACTGCTCCCTCACAACCCCTCCCTCTTCTAGAGGGTCTTCGTGGGAGGGGCGGGGGGGCCTGCATATTGCATCATTCTTGACACTCCCATAAGCTCAATGAACCGTAGAGGATTTGATCCAAGGCGTGCTAACGTATGGATGGGAGTTTGTTATGATTGAAGGGTCAAGATTGAAGCAAATGGACGCTCCTCATGGCATAGAACCTTCCTCACCAGCAATAAATAAAGGCTGGAAATCACACAGTTATCATCTAATATAGCTTTAGTGTAGTTTTTAGCTTAAAATTTTAGCTTATTGTATTGTCCTTATTGTAAGTTCATTTTAAAAAGCTTGTAATCCGTTTATTATTAATAAAATTCCAGTTTCATTCAAATTGTGTTGAATTCATAAATTTACTTTTATGTAATTTTGGTCTAAAATGTGTTTGGATATCACTTAATAAGCTCAATAAGCTCTTTTACCAAATAAGCTAATACTTATTCAGTTAAGCTATCTTATAGCTTAACTAAATAAGTTGTTTCACCTAAATCACCTCACAAAGTATGTATAAGCTAATATGGATGATAAGCCAGAAATGGAAGGGCTTATGGGACTGTACCATCTTATGAAAATAAGCTGAAGCTTGTAGATTATTACGACTCTTAAGAGCAGTTTAAGTCCTTGTTTTGAGCAAAGGACATTGTATGTTTAGTTTTTCCATTTTAGCTTAATTTCTGTTTCAGCTTATTAATCTGCTTAATCTTTGCTTATTGTTGTTTAAATGTGCTCATTATGCTTAATAGTAGCTTAGTATTCCTAGTTTGTAGCTTAAAATTAGTTTGATTAGAGTTTTTAGGGTAAACTATCCATTTAGAAGTCAAAACTGCTTATTAGTCTAGCTTATAATCTAGTGCTTATTTTTCCAAAGTTTTTGCTTAATTGTCCTTTATAATCATATATCTTAATCTGTTTTAATATTTAGAAGCTTAATAATGTCTGATTTAGCTTAAAATGAGAATTACTAGTTTTAAAGGGGTGTTTGGGATAAGCAGTTTTGGTACAGGAAAATTGTCTGCAGCATGTTTTTAGTGATTAAATTGGATTTCATAAGCTCAAAATAGGTCTAAATGCTAGTTTTCATAAGCTAGGAATAAGATTTGTTAGGTTCTATTGTTTAGTTTCATCAAATTTTAAGTCTACTTAGTCCTTAAGTTGCTCTAAAACTGTTTTTTGTTGGATTATTAAAAAAAGTACTGCTTAAGGTAAGTTTTTGTTGTTTTAACATTCTTTTCCATTGGCATCAATGTGCATCTGGTTTTGAGTATTTAGACTTTTTATTATACCCTTTTGTATATTTAAGCTTAAAAAGTCAGTCAAGTTTGTTAGTTCTGGTTGGTTGTTCTTAGAGGTCTGAATTTGCAGATCATTTGTGGTAAATTCCTAGCTTAATTTAGGTTAATTATTGTTGAATTTAGCTTATATTAGTAAGTCTTAAATCTGTTTCAAGTTTTCAGTTTGTCAAATCATTTTTGAGTCTTAAATTATGCTGGCAATGTGTTCATCTCATTTTATAAAGACCAAAAACAAGTTGTGTAACTGCCATTTCACTTTAGTCTTTTCTAGCTTATTATTTTAAACCAATTTGCTTAAGTTCTAGATATTTTGAGTTAATTAATCTAGACCTTAATATGTTTTCAATTTTCTGCTCATTCTTAAGCTTATTAGTTCCTGATCTTAGCTTTAAAAATGTGGTAATAGTCCTTTAAAAAGCCATTTTGAGTTCACTGTATTATTACTTTTAATGCTTTTCAGTTTATTGGGTTTTGCTATTTTCTATTAATGTGCTTTATAAGTCTAGGTCTTAGGTCTCTGTTCTCCCCCACAGACTTTGTGGTCTTCAGTTAGCTTATTGGTCATCTTAGTGCTTATTAAGTCCAAATTACTTTACTAAATCAAAAAGTCTTTAAAAAACCAAATTGTCACCTTTTGATTGTTCTTTTCTAGCTTAATAATAAGTACTGGTATCAAGCCTTTTACTAAAAGTGCTTCTTGATTAAAACTTTAGCTTTTTCAAAAAATAATGTTTTGCCAAAAAAGGATAGTCACAGGACTCGAACCTTGTGACTCACCCTCAACACCAACACCACGTTCTACCATCTGCCCTTGGGTCTTTTTCAATTATAATCTTGTTCCGTTTATTTCTTATATGCAAGTTTAGTTTTTAGCTTATTTAGCTTATCGAATTTTAGCAGCTTATGGGTAAATAGCTTTTTGATTCATTTTTCTTTGTAAACCTCAGAAATAGGATCTAGAATTTTTATAAATTTTCTCAAATTTTTATGATTAAGTTTAGTATTTTTAGTTTAATTTTTAGTCTTATTTAGTTTTAAAAATAGTTTTTAATTAGTATAAAATTTATAAAAATATTTTATGATATTAAAAATTGGTTTAATACATTTTAGTTTAAGAAATTTGCATTTTGAGTTTTTAGAATTTTAATTTTGTCATTTTTGGTTAATTGTTTACTTTTAGTTATTAATTAGTTTTTAAATGTTTTAAATGTTTTTAGAATTTTAAATTGCCTTTATTCCTAGATTAGCATGCCTTTATGTGCTTTCCCTTTGCGTTTTTAGATTTAGAATCCAAAATTCAAAATTTGATTTATATCAAAGCAACCCGTTCCTCACGAACCAAAACAGTTTTTCAATATTCACGCTTCGTTGGGAAAACGACTCGGGAACGATTTGAATTTTATCATTTCCTAAGGGTAATTTTCTCATCAATACTTTCTGGAAATATATTTTATTAGTGATTAGCTTATTACTCTTTCACAAGAGTAATTTGCCTATTTACTTATACTATATATATACATTATAATACACGCGAATCAACACATCAAGGGGGAGCATTTATTCCATCGGTTTTACTAACATTCGTCAACTGAAGGCCTTTATTTGATTCTACAAAATAAGGAGAAAATGGAAATAAAACTACTAAATATTGTTTAAAAATTAATTTACATTATAATGTGTTTAGATTTTTGTAATCATCAAAGGGGAGATTGTTGATAGAAATAATGCCTAAAAACATTATTAATATTTTTTGACCTCTCTATGTTTTGATAATCACAAAATGTAAAAACATCGAATGTAAAATTTTACACAAACAAGTAATTAGTAGTAAATTTTCATTTCGAAAATTTAATCACTTAAAAGTATGAATAAATAAATGCTTAATGCATTTTATATTCAAAGGAATTTTTATTCAATCTCATATTTTTTATAAAAATGTCACAAACATTTTTATAACTTTTACAAAACATTTTTAGATTTAAAAGAAATGTTTATTCAAAATAAATATTTTGAATTCAAATTTTCTACCTAAAAACGGCTAGAAATGTTTCAGAAAACACCTCCCCCAAAAAAGACAAAAAAATGGACGCCGTCCAGGTCTGGGCGGCCCCTTAATTTACAAGGTGCGGTCCCTTAATATTCAAGGAACCCTGGCACCTGAATTAAGGGGACCGGCCATAAAAAGATTCTCCCAGTTTGCCAATAAATACTGGATTATTCCCCACTGATTTTCTCACCTTTTGCACACACTTTCTTTCTGTTCTAAATCAGTTTATACTCTCCTTTCATTCATTTGATCATTTAATCATAAAGCTTTGTTTCCAAGTGATCCAAGCTTTGATCCTCAAGTGCAAGAGAAGAATACTTTCTACCATCAAGTGAAGAAGTATTATAGCTTAGTGTGTGTCCTTGCAACCTTGTTGCAATTGTATCATATCTTGTAAATCATTTGTGTATATTGTGAAGGTGTGTATCGTAGTTGTGTATATTAAGTAGATTGTGGTGATCATTGTAAGTATAGTTAGATCGGGGTGATCTTAGTAAGTAGTGTTAGATTAGTGTGATCAAGATAGTGTTTAGTTGGAAGGTGACGTTTTGAAGGAGAAGTTATAGAAGGTTGTGAAGGAGTTTGTGAAGTTAAATGAAGTTGTGGAGTAAAATTACGTTGTAAAGTGAGAAAAAGTTGTCCCTCTTTTCGTGGTTAGAGCGAAGTAGTGAAATTTGTCGTGAATGTGTGGTTAGTTGTTGATAGATAGATTGGTTCTATTAGGATTGAACTTGCATTTTGCTTAGTGTCGAAAATTGGTGTAAGGTTAAGTTGTGTACGCGGTTTTCTCTGCCTAAGGGAGCTTGTTGACAGTGCAGTAATCTCTTGAGTTTAGTTGCTGTGAGTTGGTGTAGGGCAAAGAGGTGTTTCATTACCGAACCATTATAAATCCTCATGTTGTGGTTTGATCTTTCCATCTCTTATCTTGCATACTTATTTCATACCTTGTCATTACTTATTTGATTAGTTAAATTATTCATATTGTGCACATTGTGAACTCACATAAAGTCGAATCTAAAATTTTATAATCAAACTAAACATCAAATTAAAAAGCGGTAAACTATTTAACCCTCTCCTTCTAGTTTTCCACAGTATGGAAGGTTTAGGAATTAGATGGTTTGTATTTAGAATAAGAATGTGGTTAGCGGCTGGACCTAGCTAGTTATGCTTGTGAAATTGATATGCCAATTGAGGTAGGAAGAGCTTGGAAGTTAATGTGTACTAGCAAAAGATATGCTTGGCCTAATTTTAAAGCTAGCAAGGTATGTAAGTTAATATGCTTGTGAATGAACGCTGGGTTATGTGCTAATGTGATAAATGATATATGTCTTTTACTTACTAAGCGAAAGCTTACGTGTTTAAGTTTCAATGTTTTATAGGTTCAATGTGAAGAGGTATGGCCTTGATAAGAAGGACCAAAGATATGGAAGTAAGGATTAGAATTGTATGAAGAATGTGCATAGGAGCTTAGTATTTTTTTGCCGAGCTCGAATCAAGGTTGAACCCCCAAGTGTCTAAATGGTTGGTTAATGAAGTTGTCAAGTGTCATTGTGTCATTTAATGTGAAGGAGTATAATGGCTAAGAGTCATTGGTTTTAGTTGTGTGTTTAAGTGTATGCAAATGGGTCAAAACGGGGTGTTTGGTAAACCCATAAGTTTATATGTTTTGGGTCATTTAGACTACAAATGGTTATGGAAATAATGTATTATAATGTTTTAATGAATTCTGGAGAGTTTTAAGTAATATCAAGTCCGGGAAGTTAGTTTTTCAAAATTTAGTGTCAAAAATGAGTTTTGGAGTGTGAGCAGGTGCAGGGAGCCGTCTGGCTGGCTCTCCAGCCGCCCGGCTGGATGGTTCTGCAGTTCTTAGAATTTTGTTTTTGCCATAAAATGTAAACCGTAAGGAGTTTGAACGAGTTCTTTATATCGTTGGAAAGATTAATGAGTCTACTTTATGATAATGAAACTTTCAAGTGTCTAATTGTAATGCAGTTTTTTCAGTTTATTAAGGAATGACACAAGGTCATTCGCGGTCTTGCGTTTCCGTAAAGTTTTTATTTTGGGTCAAATTCTGAGTCGAGAAAGGGGCGTTTCAAATTGGTATGTCTAAGATAAGTATGTTCCACTATAGGTTGCCTAAACTTAGACCACTTGCAGATGCGTAGGCCGTAAGTATAAGGAACGAAGAATATGAATGCCTTAGTATAATGTAGATAAGTGCTTGCGGCAAATAGAATGATAATGCTTAGACATATTAATGATTATGAAATATGTATTGGCCATTGATTATATGACTTTGATTTTGATTAGAATGTTAAACGCTTATTAGGAAAGTTGTAATTGAATATGTTGTTGTAATTATGTGATATAAGTATATGGAAGTTACTTATATGTCTAAATGTTATATGAATGTGGAATGGTATGATAATATGAGAAATATGAGCTAAGTAATGTGTAGATGTTTGAATTTTGAAAAAGAGTGTGTACGTGAATTATTATGTATTGAGGGTAAGTGTTTAATGCGGAATTGTATGATTATACGATGAGAGGTATATTGTATGTTAATTATATGTCTAGGTGATGTATGGTATGTATATGATGATATGAGTTTAAGAAATGTTTAAGCTAAGATAAGTGCATAGGATTGCATTTTAATAAGTAATGACGAAAGTATGTAAGTATGAGCTAAGTAATGTGCGATGTTTGAGTTTATGAAAAAGTTACTTAAAGAAGAATTATTGTATGGAGAGTAAGCGCTTATATGAATTATCAATAAAGGGTTAAAGTATGATAAGTCATATAATGTAGAAAACATAATAAAGTAAAATGTGACGGTATGATGTGATTAAGTACGAGAAGAATATGAGTGATAAATAATGAATGCAATCTCGTTTATAATTGAAAGAGATGTATGATAAGTAAAATGGATAGACGAGTGTACCTTAAGGTAAACCAACCGAATGAATGCTAAAGAATGACTAGAATTATGTAAAATAATATGAAAGAAGATGTTGTATTTGATGGAAAAAGTAAGTAAATGTGGTATATTATAAGGAATAACTATGTAAGGTTAATAAGTGAAAAGTTAATGCGAACCTAAAATTAATGCTCTTGGTATAGAAATTTAAATATGTTGTCAACTTGGCGTTGACAATGAGAATGATAAATGAAATGTGGAAAAACATATACGTATATGTAATACATGAGAATGACAAGTATCAATTGGATCTTGTATAACATAAAGAAAGATGGATGAAGTGTGAGCTAAAATTGCGTAAGGCAATAAAAATAAAAATGAAGAGTATATGATTAGAAAGGCATGTAGATGAAGAAAAGAGTAAAGAATGATAAATTAAATATAATTTTGATCCAATGCTCGGTAAAGGTGGTGATACCACAAGGGTATCGATAATGGGCAAATCCCTACGGGGAGAAAGCCAAGCTTCCTTCGAGAAAAAGTTAAGGAGATTGGATCCAAGACTATAAAAGATGATATTGAAAATAAATGAGTTATTAGTATGAGATTAATGGAAAGTAATGAAGACTTAAGTATGTTTAAGTGTTATGACGGAAGCATATAAGTAGGATGGTTTATAATCTCCTTATTTAAATGGATTGGGATGCCTATTCATTTAAATAAGAAATTGTGAATCACCAAACCATAAGTTAATATTTCTTTATTTGCATTGATTGGGACGCTTCTCAATGTAAATAAAGAAGTATAGATAAGTGGGCTTATGTGTTCTCGATATAGCATGAGAAAAATTGAGGAAGTAGAAAATAGAAGTTTTAGATTAGTTAGACGTCGTAGGAAATAAGATAGGTGAAATAAGAATTTAAGTGTGACCTTTACTAGAGACCTTAGAAAAAGTTAAGTTTTAGATGTAAGGAGTATAAGTGGAAGGATATACGTTTTTAAAATCGATATTATAACATGCCTTATGGCATGGGGTAATGATTATGGTGGTCTCTAAGTATTATTAGCACCCTAATGTAAATGTAGAAGGTATAAGATAAAGTATTAAATTATTCCAAGTGGCTTATTGTCTTTAAGGAGAATTTACTAAAAATAAGTAACGAAAGCACAATGTTATAATGGAAATGATAAAAATAATGTCAAGATGGTTACGTTAAATAAGAAGGTATAGACTAATGTTAGCGTATGATAAGTCAAGATAACATAATTTCTAAAGTAAACACGTTCGTATTTCTGATGAAAACTTATAAAAGAAATGATGGAAACGTCATAATAATAGAAAAAGTTACAATAATGATATAATCAGAAATGTAAATGTCACCTTAATGACGCTTTGTCATAGAAAAAAGGTGTAGTAAGATAGGGACTCATGAGCGAGAAGTAGAAACAGGTTTAAGGATAATTAGAGGTTTATTAAGGAATGGCTTAGAGTGCAAAACCATATTAGGATGAAGCAACTAGTTGAGCATTTATGTTTGAGAATGCAAGATGAAATGTGGCGGTCAATTGTGACCAAGTTTGGGTTTAGAATAGATGAAGAGATTTCGGGGACAAAATCTAAATAAGGAGGATAGATTTGTAACACCCCAAAACCGATTTTTAAGTATTTAATTATGAGAATGTCATAGGATGAGTTTGACTACGACTTTTATAAGTTTGAAAACGTTATGTGAATGGTTAGTCACCCCGATAGTCAAGCTATAATTATAAATATTATGTAAATGGTTTTATAAAATACCATGTGTTTCAATACGGAAGAAATATGACTTAATGATAAAGTTGTTAAGTGGTAAATGTGTTATATAAGTTAATGTGGCCAAATAGGAAGGAAATGAACTTGAGGGACTTATTGTGTCAATTGGCCGAAGTGCCAACTAACCAATGATATTTAGAAATATCTCTGGACATTTCTACACACATCTCATGTGTGTGATTGATGTATGTCGACTCAAGAAAGAGAGGGAAAAGATGATGTATTTCCTAATGATGAATTGAATGTGATTTGTGGTCCCAAATCAAGATATATGCCTATACTAACAATCCTTTAAGGTAAGTAATCTTTATTGAGTTGAATTGATGGTTTAAGAAATTAGGGTTCATGTATATAAATTGGGGGTTTTGGGTAATTGATATTCTAAAGCAAGAATTAAGATGTTTATAAGGGTTAAGGTTAATTGAAGATTAAGTATAAAGAAATTGGGTTTTACATCATATGATAAAGATACGATCATATGATGATAAAGGATGGATATTGGATAAGTGATAGGTTATATAAACCCATATCATGAAGTCTCTTAATATGTATAATTGTGGTTTAGGAAGGAAAGCATGGAATGATGATGTTTTTGATGTCTTTGGCTTGGATTCAAGGTAAGTAATTAGACAATAACAGGATGTTATATTGAGTTATCATACTTGTATTGTATGTTATGTATGTGATTAGTATTGATGAAAGGTATGAAAGGTTTAGGAATCATGTGTTTGGATTTAGAATAAGAATGGGATTGGCGGATGGACCTAGCTAGTTATGCTTGTAATATTGATATGCCAATTGAGGTAGGAAGAGCTTGGAAGTTAATGTGTACCAGCAAAAGATATGCTTGGCCTAATTGTAAAGCTAGCAACAAAAAATGATTGATCCCGATACGTATATAAGGATAATATCAATAATAGTATAGTAATAAGTATTCCGTAAGGATTTAAGAAGATTACTTTTAACCAAAGTAAAGTTCAAAACCTTCCGGGTCGTTTCCTCGACGAAGTGCGAATTGAGAATCGGTTAAGTTTGTGATCGCGTAAATTGAATAGTTTTAGATTTTGATTTGGTTTTCTATTTCTACATAATATAATGCAAAATTAAAGCAAAAAACGGCAATTACGACTTGACCTAAAAAAAACGTAACGGGAATCCTAAACGCGACTAAATAAGCAAAGTAAATCAAATTTAAGCCCTACGAATGTAAATTTAATTTTTAAAAGTCTAAATGATTAAAAATAATTTTAGAAAAAAGAATTATATTTTTTTGACTTTTATTTTATTTTTTATGAATTAAAAACAGTTTTAATCTAAATAAAATATTAAAAGTAGTAAACTAATTATTACAAATTCTAGGAAAAATTATGAAAAAAGAGTACTTTGACCTTGTAGAATCTAAGAAAAATTAAAACTTGAACGATGTACATATAACGGTACAATAAGCAGTTATAAGCAAATAAGCCTAAAAAGCTAAAACTTGGAAATACTACTATATTAATTAGATATGCAAAGTAATAAACGAAAAGACCTCAAGGGTAGTTGGTTAAGGGGAGTGTTGTGTGAGGCTTTGAGAAAGGCAAGGTCGCAGGTTCGTGTTCCTCAGGCCATTGCTTTTTCGCTAATACTTTTTTATTTTCTTTTAAGCACACTTAAAGCCAGAACAATAAGCAACTTTTTGCAAAAAACTTTTTATAAGACTCTCAAATAAACGGCAAGAAATGGAGCTTTTGAAACCATCAGAGTACTAACTTTTAGAACGTTAATACGGGATACTCATGAAATTAAAACCCTTCTAGACTTTTTAAAAGCTAAATTAAGCTAAAAGAAGAAACCTAAATAAGCAAAAAAAAAAATGAAATACTCTGTCTCAATAAGTTGTTAGGACAAAACATAAGAAAACAAAATAAGCTAAAAGCGCTTAAGGCGCAAATAAGACAGTTTGCACTAACATGACTTAAAGCTAAAACTGTTTTGGCTTATGGATCATTAGGCAAAGAAAGCAAATAAGCTGGAAAACTAATTCCTATCCTAGACGATTAAGCACAAAGAAAAGAATAAGCAGCTAATATTATATAAAAGGATGAGAAGGAAAAATACCTAAAGCTTAATGGGCTCATTTTACACTTCTAAGGATCAAAAAGACATCTGACAGGTTTTATATACTACTTTTGGTACCTAAAAAATATGCTTACAATAAGCTTAAGCAGAACCTTAAAACTCAAAACAGATAAAGCTCTAACCACTATTGAACACTTACAAATCTAATTTTAAGAATTGTTTGAACTTAAAATAAAGCTTAGAAAATTAATCTGTAAAAAGGTGACAGTCTAGACTTAAAAAAATATTTTTTTTTGCTTTTTGTGACAAATACTAAAAAAACTAGGACTCTAACATTTGACACATAACTCAGCCAGGAGGAAACATTCTTTTAGACTCACAACTTGTGTTACAAACCACACATCTAATGGAATTTTAAGAAAAAAGCTCTAATAAGCATTGCTTTCTCCGCATTTTCACACTAGAATTTTAGAAATACTTGTAGAAATACCTATCAAATTTACTAACAAACTAACAAATACTACCTAAAACAAATTTTTAGACTATTATTAAGCTAATCTAACTAGGATTAAAAAACCTTAATCAGGCTCTTAGCCTGTTTAACTACGTCAAAGGTGTTCGACTGTAATGAGATCACACACCACTCACACCCCTTTTAAAATTTTGAAAAAAAGCTAATGTTATAGGCTAGAGAGGCGACTTCGCAAGGGGAATTCTATCCTAACATGAAAAACAAAATAAGAGAGTCTGATAAGCGGGTGAGCTAAGACAAATGTAGACTAAAAGACTTAGGGGAGTAAAAGCTCTAAATGATAAAGCTACTTCTATTATGCTATGCTCGTGGAAATAATTTTTTGAGATCATTTTTACTGAAACTATAATTGAAAACTTATATTTAATACAAAAATACAAACTAAAATATTAAGCTAACAATATAGACTGATTAAGCACTAATAAGTATGAAATAAGCAAGAATAAGCAAGAATATTAAGGTTAGATAGTCAAAAAAGCTTAAATGAGGAATTCGCTATATGACTTAAAGGAGTGAATGATATAGGTACTCTTGGATATCCATCTAAATAGGGTGATCTAGGCGCTTTATGCTCAATTGAGTCTCAGTGCAACAAGCTCTCAGCTTGTATCATAGATAAGCTTGGTAAGGGTTCCATAAGCCCTTGCCCTTTTTGGTTATCTGTTCTAAGAAAGTAAAGCTGAGACGGTAGAGTGTGAGTAAAAGCTTAAGATAGTTAAGCTTGAAAACGCAAGCTTAGACTAATTAAATTGAGTGGCTTATGGTACTATGGAACTTGTTTTGAGCTTATTATCTTAACAAATCCATTGATTAAGCTATCTTATAAGTTAAAAGAAAAATTTCCAAGAAAAAACAATTTAATGAAACTTTTATTAATATCAAAACAGATTACAGCTTATAAGAGGAGAGTATTAGGTTCGTCAAGATTTAAAAGACATTTTAAGCTAAAATGACAATAAGTACTAAAGTCATGTAACTACTAAAAGTATCTCTCTAGAGTCACACTTTCCTTTGGTATGAGAGACCTCTATTTATAATTCTAAGCAGAAGGTTCTAGGAGCATAGGCGCGTCCTAGAGCTCAAATCCCCTTCATTCCATCACCACTCATCTGAGCCCTTGAATATTGTCCACGTCTCATCATCCAATCGTATAGCATAGGATTGCTAGCGTGTCATTCTATTTACCTCATTGCTTGCATTCATGTGGTTAGGGTGGCAGGGCTTCTAGAAGCCCTTTTTTGTGGGTGTATGGTTGATGAGATGGAATTTACCCGTGTGAGCGTGGGTTGGTCTAAAATAGAGAGGGGAAATGGGGGATAAGAGAGTGAATAGTATTATGGTTATAGTTTGACCTGGTTAGATAAACTTTTGTTCGGCTTGGTTATAATAAGGGTTAGTGGGATCTGCTCTACTCTTGGCTAGGAATGGAATAAAAGGGTTTTAAATGGTTTTGATGTTTTAACACTTTATAAAGAAGGGCTTGGAGTGTTTTTATTACCTTAGCATGTTAATAGCTTTAGTATTTGGCCTAGTTAAAGTGGGAAAACGGGTTGGCCGTCCTATTAAGGGTTATGTCTTATTGCGCTCGCTTCGGCTTTGCTGTTTTTCCTGTACTCGGTCCATTCCGTGAGTCGATTTTGTACTGTTTTGGCCGTGTTTGAGTTTGTCTTTTATGTTGAATATCCGTACTTGCAGACACGCATTCACAAAAATACGATCATTATGCAAAGTGCAGTTTTGATTTGTATTTAGTTCCTTGGAGGAGGTCTTTTCTAGCTCGTTTTATTAGGGTAAAATTGACATCTAGATGGTGTAAAAACACATATAAAAGGTGTGTCCTCTATACTGTAAGCCTCTATTGTCGTCTCCACACATAAGTGATATGAAGTAATCCCCTGAGATTTGAGGACAGCCTGTTTTAGCATGTTTTATGTCATTTATGCATATCATAACTTTCTACGGAACAAGAGATAGTCTATCTAAGGATAATTCATCGTTCTCTTGATTTTGTTCACCTGCCAGTGATAACCAAGCTTAAAAACAAAATCTTGTTAAATACAGATTGTTAAGATGGCTGAACACTACTCACTAAAAGCTATTTGTGTATGCGTAGAGCTTCTTTCCGTCTCCTTTTGGATGTTCCTAAAGATCCTCTAAGGTTTTTGATTCTAGTATTATTGGTGAGCTGCGTTAAGATTAATGTTCTTATTTACTTAAGAGTTTGGTAAACCTCAGTGTTGTAGGACTAGCAATTAGTTTGAAATATGTGATTTCTTGTAGATAGGAGGTAGATGTGGATGTGAGTAAGGTCCACTATTAAGTTCTAGAGATGTTGTCGCTGTGATTTAGAGTGAGCTTTATCGCGTGTTTATGCATCTGAAACAAAACCGTAAACTACGAGTCCAGGGACAAGCAACTCATAGCTCGGCTGATAGTCTTTAGACGGATGTTGAAATTCATCATTTATTTCGAAAGTTTGGGGGCACACAATACATTGAGCTCAATTAGTGTATTGGTGAGTTTTTACTTGTGGAGTGACGGAGGCGTTTATTTAGATTAACTCCGATAGTCAAGAATTTGGGTTGAGTGTGTTATAGCTATTTTATAGCAACATATTTAAACCTCCTGGTCCTTTTTTTGAAACAACTGCCACATCGGTATGGCGAGTTCGACGCCATGGTCCAAGGAGTGCTAGTTCCGCGACTAGTGAGCATTGACGATCGACTCTCTACCGTGTTAGCAAGTGCTGCACTCCTATCCGGTGTATGAGCCGAAAGGCAAGATGCAGTCGGAAACTCTTTTTCTCAGTCTCGTGATTATTATTACTAGTTTGCGGCGTATTTAGAAGACTGCATACATCGCGGTAGTAAGCCGGGCAGAGAGGCTAGAGTAAACTTTTACATCATCCCACAGTTTTTTATTTATATATTTTTAACTCCACCCTTTAAAGACTACCACATTGGTTGTGAGCCTCCGGTCTAAGAGGGTGTGGTCTTATTTCGGCTTCGTTTTATTACATAATAACTTATTTATTATTAGCCAAATTTCAAGTGTCATTGTGGTCTTTTTAAGCTACATAGGAGAACCGGTAGCGAAGCCATCCGGAAGCAGGTTAGCCTATTTCCCCACAACACTGACAAAACCTCGATGTGTACCTTAATTTCACCAGAATGGGATCTCTACGAAGGGATATAAATAAGAATATGCAAAAGTCTCACCTAGAGGTATACTGTATTTATTCATACAAGTGGATATACACTGTATATTAAGCTGGTGTGGGAACAGACAAAAGCCATCAATTTTAAGTCTAATGAACCTAAAAAGATAAGAGAAGCCAAGGGCTACTCTGTGTTTTAGACATCTAATGCTTATAGTAAACTCTGATGCATTTTTGTTCTTCCGCAATATTTGTGAAAGAGTCTTTAGTATAAAAATATTCTGAGGAAGATGTCTTAGGTCTCATAAAACAAGCTTTGCATATTTAAAGGTCTATTATGGGAAACTTGCAAACTCTTGGCTTTTTCAGCGAGGATATGTTTGCGTTTGTAAAACATTATTGTATAAATAGCTAGCAAAAGATTTGTATATTGCTTGATAAGTTAAGGGGCAGAAGCTATGAGTGCAACATGCTCGATAAAGTCAAGTATTTATTCTTTTAGAAAAGACAAAAACTTACGTGTCATAACACTTATTCTCTCGCGTTTGTCAAAATAGAAACAATTAATTTTGGGCATATTGTGCTATTAGTGTTGTTGGAAAAACGGGGGGTTACGTGGAAGACAAGGCAAATGCATTTAAGATCAAATCGAAAGAAGTCCCCCGCTTACGTAGAATCTACACATTTGTCCATAATGTGAGACTGTCTCACCCCCATATCTAATTTCCAAGGCTAATAAGGTCTAAATAGATTTTAAGGGGTCTCTATGCAAATGTGCTAAAGCGCATTATTAATTAATGCTAATAGATAAACAGAAATCTCATATGATCTAGGCTATATCGATGATTCCCATATATAAGCATGGAAGGAGGTGAAGATTCGAGGTGGACGAGTGGACAAATACCCACGGCGTCACGGAGAGTCTTCATGAATCCGGGCATTACGCTGGACATGAAAACACAAAACACGAACACAAGTAGTAAGAAAAGAGGTGAGCCTTCGCTCACATCACACTTATGTCATTATTTTTCTGTACTTACAAAGGATAAGCATGGGTTGCCACCCGCGAAGCGCTTGTTGTTTGTTAATCCGAGTACGAGACTTGACTCGAGACCCTCGAATTTAATGGAAATTGGATGACTAAGCATTGTGATCGCATGTGTTTCCTCTACGATAGGGAAAAGTTTTGTAGAAATTCTGGAGCAACGCATCGGAGGGTATATAGTCCCCTCCAAAGAGTAGTGTTTAAGTCGTATGTGACCAGATTCACTTGAGATTATGGTTCCTCAGTTTGAGATACTTGATTGGGCACCATAAGGGAAAAAACTTAAGCAACGGTGAATGTCCGATCCAACGGGTTTTTAAGCGTGAGACGGAAAATCGTGTGTTAATCGAGATTGAGAGAAGAACTCGATCACCAACGTTGAAAACGCCGGGGGTTTTTTAATCTTGGAGTCATGGTCCTGTCTTTCTTCGTTTTATCTTTGTAGATTAACGAATTCTATAGGCTTGATCCCCGAGAGTTCTGATTAGTTTATTCTCATTTGAAATTTCGAGGTGATCAGACCTGCGGTCTTTTAGATCAAATATTACTCTAATGCTTTCTTAAGGTCCCAATAGTGAGCTTGTGTTTCTCAAGTTGATAGGAAGATTTGGCAAGCCTTTGTCCGTTCACGAGCTTATAGGAGATTGAACGCAAACATGGGTGTCTTAAATCGGCGGTACGGCCAAACAACTATATTCCTATTCTAAAACCATGTGATTGTCTATGGGAAAGCTTGTCAGCTTGTTTTATTGAAAGTATAATAAATAAAATAACAATAGATAAACATGGCTAGTGTAGAATTGACTGACTGACATAGCTGCATCTAACACTATCTATCCTAAGTTAGAATGCGTTTTTTTATTGTTGGTTTTTTTTCTTCGCGGTAAGCTCCGACAATAAAACAATACTGAAGTCCCGTCTACTTACACTAGAATTTAATAGGGTCCTTCATGCAAGTGGGGCGAACATTTGGTGATCGGTAAATCTATATAAATTGGTGCCTTCTTTTATTTTTTATTTATTTTAAATTAGTTTGTAAAGGTGATTGTGTTTTTGAGAGGGTGATTTTTAGGTAGTAGGTGTTGTTTGTTTTAGTGTTTCGAAGGCCCTGTAGTAGGTTTGTACTCCAGTTTTGGTTTTAGGCGAAGGCCCAATTGTGGATGGTTCGGGTCGTGGGTATTTTAGGAAGTTTACCGAGGTAGGGTATACTGACGGGGCATGTGGGCTAAGAGTTGGGTATTCCACCTACGAAGATTTTGGTTCTTTCTGATCTCAAAATGAAGGCGAAACGAAACTAGGGTCTCATGACGCGATTGAGAGGATGTGTTGAAAAAGTTATCGTGCAAGGACTCAACGAAAAAGAAGGATATAGGAGGCCATGGCACATTTCTTCTCTTAGATAAAATGTACAGTCCGCGTCTCATGATACTGTTTTTTTTTCCGCTTCGTTCCGACAGTGATAATGGACTTAGAGTCTTGTTTGTTAATATAAGACACTCGCACTGGATTGTTTGAGGGGAGTTCCAGTTGGTGTGTGGTCATTAATGATGTAGATGGGTATATTATTATCTCATGAAGAACAGCTCCGTACCTCCAGGAGAGTCTTCCAACATAGACAGAAGCGGCAGTGTGAAGGCATGTAAGTGTGGATAAGGACCCATTGTGCATTGTCATCAGAATCTTAACGTGACATGAAGCACGATTTCTTACTATGGTCCTTTCTAAATGCGTTTCAAAAACTACCTCGATTTAGATAAAATCCCTTTCTCAATGATCAACTCGTGTTAGTGGAAGATAAGATAAAAAGACGGGTAGAAAGACGACATGAGATAACTCATATTTAAAGTCCTAACTTTAGCAAATTGGTCGAACTCTTATGGAAGTTGTCCCGATTGTGGCTCGCTCGTTCTTTCTTGTCAACTGCTCATTTTGACGACTTATCGCTCCATCTAACACTTGTGTTACTCTTGGGATGTGGCAAGCTACTTTCCCAGTAATTATGTTTGTTATGGGTGTTTTTTTTTTACATTGTTGTTGTAGCCAAAGCCACTGCTGTTTGTTTGCGTTAGTTGTTGTCAACTAGCTTTAATCGAATCTCTTTTTGTTTCACACGGTTTCACATGGAACCAAAAAAAAATTAAAAAGGAAAAAAGAAAAAAAAAGACCTTATAGTTTATTGAAATATTACTGCTATACCTAAAAGGGAAAAACAAAGAAAAAAGAAAAGAAATAAAAAGAAAATAGGAAAGAAGTAAAGAAAGAAAAAAGAAAAAAGGAAGAAGAAGAGAATAAAGAATACGACATAAATGAATAGATGAAAAGACAAGAAACCATAAGTAAAACCTATTATTTATTCTACTAATATTACACCCGAAGGAGTTATTTTGGGGGATATTGGAATACCCGTATTTGGGATATCTCGGTTGCGCTTTGCTCCTTTCCTTTCTCCGCATTTTTGAGCTCATTACGATGATCGTTGGTATATTATACAAGATCAGCCTTATCCAGGCGGATAAATATAATAGCTATGGCATAATTGAAAAAAAGTATGGAAGAGCCAAAAAATAAGCGGAGAAGGAAAATAAAAAACGAGAACTGTGAGGAACGGGAGGGAATATTAAGAGCAAATTATTAGGTTTCTATTTTTGTATATTTTTGGGCTTTACACCAACCTCATTTATGTACAGGCGTTTCTGTTTTTTGGTTCATTTTGTTCTATACCGCCACACATTATTCTATCTCAATTAAGACGCCAATTAAACCACACCCTATGTATTGACCACTCACGACAAGATATTAGATTCTAGGATAACCCGTGTGTTTCATTGTTATCTTCGATTGATTACTCCTTACGAAGTAACCAGAGAGATTGACCTAAAAATTGATACGTCTTTGTAACACAAAACCAGTGCAGTTCAAGACGTTCATCAACTGTTCAGGGCCTCCTTGCCACTCATAACAAAGACGTAAAAAAGTATGGAACATCACTGACTCTCACCCAAGTAATCACACGCGTATAACTTCCAAATCTGGCTAAAAGAGAATTAAACGCCAAACACAGATCAAGACGTCATTCACTAAATTCATTATAAGATTCAGCTTTTGATGTGATAGTCGATTTTGACAAGTAGACGCCGGGGAGATCACGAGAACGATTGTAGTGTTCCCATCTGAAGAAGACGAGTAATGGTCCACTGAAATAATCGAAAAAGCCCCTTCCGTCACAGAACTCGCAAACATTAATAGCATTATTGCAGTGGGCAGAGATTCACTGTGATGTGTAAAATTTTTTGTCCACCTTGAAGTTGACACGCGATCACGCACAGTTTGACCAAGGTCATTTTAATCCGATCAAACACCTGATTTTTAAAACGGGACTGTCCAAAATAAACCGGAAACAAAGGCAATTCACTACGCTTTAGAAAAAAGTTGCTAACACTCTCGTTTTCCCCCTTATTTTGTGTGTCCACTCAACTAAAGTATCTATCCTTGCTGAAGCTTAATATGCAACTTGCTTCGTGTGATCAGTATGTATTTAAAAGTACTCCCCAGAATAGAAGACCGAAGTATCCCAGCCCAAGATGAGAAGTGTGTTGAACCGATCATAGTGTTGTGCCCATTCGTCCTCGCTTGATTTGCTCGTCTTGATCACAAGAGATGATATAGTGAAAGAAAAAACTTGTGGTGTGTTTTGTATGTGCTATGGGTAGGAGGTAGTGTTTGACAGAGTTTTTGTTTTGGTGGTTTCAGTAATGTGGAGTTCGGATTGCTTTGGATGATACTGTGATGGTGGTATATTGTTCATCCTTCCGGGCTAATAGTTTTTGTAGTGATTATTCATTTGGTTTTCCGTGTGGATTCTGAGAATCAGATTGTTGTTTGAGGAATGTTGAGAACCCCTCCCCCTTGGTGGGTATGTAGGTGTGAAAAATGGTTTGTAAAGTATGGCTCACGACTTGGTCATGGCCTTTACGTGGCACTTGTGTCTGCTGGAGAATGCCAGTCAGGGTATAAGGGTGGGCACGTGCGGAGGAATGTTGAGAGTAATGCCATAGCTGGGTAGGAAAGAGTGGTTGTGAGAACGAGATAGTGTGTTGTCGTAGAAAGAGATATTAGATGTTAGAGTATTGGAGTGAAGTTGGTTGAGGGGTTATGGAGAGTAGTAGGAGTATTTGGCTGGAGATTGAACGGGTAGAGATAAAATTAGTTTAGTATATGTATTAGAATGTTGTGAGGTGAAATGATGAAGTGGCCAATATGACTTTTTTGGGTTTCTGACATCCTTCTTAATTCACAACAGTGTTGATTGTCTGCAGAAGTTGGTATGCTGTTCTTGTTTGCTGTTTTACCTTTAATGCTAGTTGTTTAGTCTTTGCGCATGTGTGTGGTTGAACTGTTTTGCTCAGTATGATGCTGTAGGTGAACACATCGTCTGAGTAATTTGAGCTGTGATAGATCACGAAATCCTGTTAAACAAGTAGGGGTCGTCGCAAAATGTTAATGTGCTGTAACATCGTTGAGAAAGAAGTGTATGTTGAAAGAGGGCCTACGATCGTATACCGAAATTCCTGTCCGCTATAGGTAATGTATTGCACTGCTCGTGTCAAACCATGGTGGTACTAGATATCCCCACTAAAAAGATATCATTCCAAGGGACACGAGAGGAAATTTACATTAATTTCCTTTTTCTCTAGATCACCTAGATGAGGGTTCTAACTTCTAGAAAAATTGGGCCCTCATCAAAAATACCTCTACCAGCACTCCTATCTAGCGGACCGCGCGATTCGCCGACAGTCCTAATTATACATGGAATAGTATGCCTCATTGGAATGTTCTTGGATGAGGTGTAATCTGGTAAGCGAACTCGTGGTTGTAGCATCTTTGATGTAAGTCTCAAGAAGATAACTTAAAGAGCCCGGACGTTGGGCGTGATACACTATGGCCGTTGATAAGACTAAGTAAGGCCGGAGGAGTTATCGAAGCATATACTATGGCTTAAATTCTTTTCCGTAGTAGTTTATGTGCTTGGATCCGTCATGGTCTTACTACATAGTGGCAGTTGTGGCCTGTGAAAAATTGTTTGGTCTTCGTTGCCCCCTAAGACCTGCACCTACCTGCATAATCAACTAGCGTCGCAACAAAATTTTCAAAGATGGTAGGTCCCAATCGGGGGCAACTAAATCGGTGGGTTTGAGTCCGGTTAACTTTTTATATAGTATATTAAATGCTTCAAATACTATGTGTTTTCGAGATAATCACAAACGGGGTTACTTTTTACAAGAGTAGGAGATGATAGTAATCGGTCCGGTCTAGTTTAGAAAAATGTCTGTGAAATAAATCGATGATAGAATCTCTGGGCTGTGATGACCTGTAAAAAATTCATATACTACGCGTATGACGGGATTAGTCGGATGAGGGAGTACAAGTTTGTCTATAACATACATTCTATCTTTAGCCTGTTTGTCTGAACCTCAATCCCGGGATTTGAAATCTTGATGGCGTCTTAGAACTCGAGAATGCCGTGTCTCTTTTGATAAAATGCGCTGTTCTCGCTAGATTTAGAACTAAGTTAGTGTTCTTCATGACCGTTTTAAGCATGTTGTCTAGTATGAAGGATGAGCATGGACGAGAGAAGGTAATCCCCCGTAAAGGCCGAGACAAGAAAGTCTGTTCAATAAAGAGTCTGTCCATTGTGTCCATCGAGATCAATGTCAGGAGATCTGCCTTTCTGCCATCAACTATGGAAAAATGGCCATCATGCACCTTTTAGATCGTGCCCCGTAGATACTGCATTAGTCCATAAACAAAAGGCATTCGTTCGGTAGGCAAACGTCCCATAAGGGAAGTTCGTGTGAAAACGCTGTGTGTGTCTAATCTTAGGTCCGCTTCTAGGTCAATATGGGTATGATGAGTGGAAAAATGTATACCAGGAAAATGATATAGAAAACCATAGTCTGAAGAACAAGTTGGATCGCAATGCGTGTCGGTGATGTCTTTCGAAGCAGACGGTCGGAATCCGATATGTACTGCATCTGGAAATGTGTGTCTATTGCTTGGTGTAGGGAGTTGGGCATCATGAGTAGAATCTTTCGGTAAACTCTCTAATATGAAGAGAGACAGCGCCGAGTCCGATGGTAACCGAGTTCTTAGTGATGTGTTCAAACATCCTTATATCATTTCGACAACGGTCATAGCGCCCTTCTTAGGCACACAAATGACAGGATTACACCACGGGACTATCGGAGATAGGGTAAATCAATCCGGCATCAAGGAGTTTGATAACTTCCTCTTTGATAACCTCATGAATTTTTGGATTTACCCTTCTTTGATGTTGAACCGCCGGTTTAAAGTCGTCTTCCATTAAGATCTTGTAAGTACAAAAACTAGGGCCGATACCCTTTATGTCAGAGATTTTCCATGCGATGGCCAGTTTGTGTGACTTAATAACTTTTAAAAGGGCGGCGACCTTCTCATCTTCTTTTAAGTTTTTAGCAATTATGACGGGTAGTTTATCGGTACCCTCCAAAAATGCATACTCAAGATGAGAAGGTAGATCCTTGAGCTCAAGCTCCGGAGGATCGTCAATAGAAGATTTTGCTGTTTTAAGTTCTTCAAGATTAAGTTCTTTCGGAGGGAGAGGATATGATGGATCATCGTTTAATAACTTCTCAAGTAGAAAAAGGTCTCCCTCCGGATCAAAGTCGTCATCATTAATTCCCGGTGGAATTGAATCATTTGTAAGACAAGCTTCGATTTCTTCCAAAATGAAGTCACCTTCCTCAAAAGGAATAAGAGAGGGGGAAGAAGTAGAAAGGACAATATCTAAAGACGAAGTGGGATTGCCACTCATAGAACTATCCGAGAATCCGAGCACTTCTTGAGCATACTCCTCACAAGCTATGTCGATGACATTGATTTGATTAATTGACACAACATCATTGTAGGAGTATCTCAAAGTTTGACCAACTTTAAAGGTTATGGCTTCATCATCAACTCGGAGAGTTAATTCTTCACCATAAACATTAATCAAAGCACGTTCCGTCCTTAAAAAGGGTCTCCTAAGAAATAAGGGAACCCGAGGATCGACAACATAATCAACGACTACAAAGTCGGCCAGAAAATGGAACTTTCCTACTTTTACAAAGACATCTTTAGCAATACCGGATGGACTAGTAGTCGATCGGTCTGCAAGTTCAAGAATCATTTGAGTAGGAGTAAGTTCGGGGAGTGAGAGCTTCTTCCATATGGAAAGAGGCATCAAGTTGATGCTTGCACCAAAGATCGTCCAAAGCTAAGCATTCAACTAACTCCGAAAAATCACAAGGAATAAGAAACTTGCCTAGGACTCTAAGTTTTTCGGGAAACTTTTTTAGGATAACCGCTGAACAATTCTCATTCACTGGTTTTTTGGCTAAGTCAAATAATTTTTCTTTGTTATTAAGGAGACTTTTAAACATTGAATCAAATTTCGGCATATGTAGAAAAGCATCCGCGAAACTACGCTCGAAATGTAATTCCCTAAAGATTTCAACAAATTTCGAAGCTAGATTATCATCTTTTTCACGGAGCTTTTGTTTGTTTGCTCTCGAAGGATAAGGTATAGACGGTTTAGGCTTAGGAGCAACAACGGGCTCATCAATTGGAGCTTGAATTTGGACTACCGGAGGTTGGATGTTTTTGGTACTCGGTTGCACCGTATCCTTTGTCACCTCGGGTTCCCGTTCCACCACCTTCGGAAGAGGTAGAATTGGAGGTCCGTCATAAGAAATACCACTTCGGGTGGTGATTGCTTTCAAGTCACCTTTCGGGTTAGCAACGATGTTGCTAGGAAGTGAACCCGTACCCGAAGAAGAAGAAGCGGTATTCATTTAAAAAAAACTAGCCATCATATTCTTAAGCTCATTGGTTTGATTTGACATTGAAGTTTGTATTAAAGTTTGCATTTCATTCCTCAATTCATTTTTCACATTATTAATTTGATTTTGCATGGCTTTTATATTAGTATTAATTATCTTCTTGTAATTCGACAATTCATTCGAAGGAGCAACTAGAGTTTGCTGAATCGGAGCTTGATAACTCAGATTTCCTTGATTAATTCCTCTGTTTTGATTGTAACCTTGATTGTACCAGGTTTAATTATTTTGCACATTCGGTTGAGCAAAACCCGGTGGTCGAATTTGGTTAGCCATACTTTGAGGACGTTATCCGATATTTCCCTGATTATAGTTTACTGTGACTGTTGAAACATATCCTTGAATATTATCTTGATATTTTAGAAAAACGTTTCCATCGGTGGCAAGACATTGGTGGTAAGGATGCGGTCCACCACAAGTAACATAAATTTCCTCAACCGCTTTCACGGAAGCGGGAGGAGAAGATTTCTGATGAAGCATGGCCTTAACGGCGTCGACAAGAGTGGCAATCTCAAGAAAATAAGGGGTAGAAGAAGAAGGAGCATTCGTACTCACTTTTGAAACAATTGGTTTGTTCTGTGAGTTGTGAACTTTTGACTTGTTTTCAATGATTGTCAAAGCATCCCGAGGAGTTTTAGTCAAAAGATTACCACCGGCGGCGGCATTCAAAGAATCTTGATCGGTTGGGGTTAAAGCATTGTAGAAGGTATCAAGTTGATGCAACTCCGTAAAACAGTGATGTGGGCATGTACGAAGGAGATCCTTGAAACAGCCTCATGCCTCACAAAATTATTCATCAAAACGTTGTTGAAAATTCGTAATTTCATTCCAGATATTTGTAGTTTTTGAAGGAGAAAATAATTGGTTAATAAACTTGAAAAAAAGATCTTCCTAAGTAAGAATAGAACGAGGAGGTTCTTTTTCGAGCCAAATCCGGGCTGCCCCCTCGATAGAAAATGGAAAAAGCATAAGCTTAATGGACGAATTAGGCACATCTCTATACCTAATTATGGAAGTAATCTTATTAAACCAACGAATGTGAGCATGTGGATCTTCTTTCTCAAATCCGTAAAATTGTTTTGAAGTTACAAGATTTAGAAGACCATGTTTAAGCTCAAAATTCTCCGCGAGAATAGCGGGAATAACAATAGCATCTCCGTAACCCTCGGTGGGTGCTTGGAGTAATTCCGCCATAGTACGTTGATCGGCCATCGTAACTACGGGACTCTCTTCAAGAGAAAACGGTTCGACTCTTTGCTTGGAACGTCTACGATTACGATGTTTCAGAGTCGTTGAAGATTCGGCAATTAAATTTGATGAAGAGCGAGTGCGCATGCACTAAAAATAAAATAAGAGAAATAAAAAGAAAAAATATTTTTGTAACCGATAATCAAACGAGTGTACGGTAGCTCTCTAGAAAACGCACAAAGAAGCGGAGGAGCGGGTAAGCGCGAAGCGTTTTAAAAACCTTCTCCTTTCGGGTCGAAGATTGTCGGATCAACCCTCCTTATACCTCTCTTATAGTTTTTAATCTAAAGGTGAGCCGAATTCAAAAGTGACACAACGGTTGATTTTGTTGTTTTTCAATTTTTTTGGAATTTTTGATTACTTGATAATAGAAGAAAATATTCACAAATGAAAGCGATAAATTCATGGGGAAGGGTCTTCAAACACTAATCTTCAAACGTAAACACAATAATCGTTTCACAGCCTCCCCGGCAGCGGCGCCAAAAATTGATTTGGCTTTAAGTATACACACACACACATATATATATATATATATATATATATATATATATATATACTCCCTCCGTCCCATATTAAGTGTCCATTTTTGACTTTTTAAATTCTTTTTTCTTCAACTTTGACCTTAATTATTTCTTCTTATGTTATATGAGACTCAATGCAAAATATATGAATGAATAGAGTTTTGAATGTATTTTTAATTGGTATAATTTTCAGTAAGCATTATATAACATAAAGAAAAATATTTACGGTCAAAGTTTATGAAAAAAGAATTCAAAAAGTCAAAAATGAACACTTAATATGGGACGGAGGGAGTATATAACAATTGCTTAATACATATATAGTATATAACTAAAGTATCAAATAATAGTAATAGAGAAAAGTGAAAAAGTTTTTAAGAAGATTACTTTTATCCAAAGTAAAATTTAAGACCTTCCCGAGTCGTATCCCGACGAGGCGTGAATTGAAAATCAAGGTTAAGTTCGTGATCGCGTGTTTGAATAATCAATGATTTTGATTTGGATTCTATTTCTACAAATAACATGCAAAAACAAATAAAGGCAAGCTAAAAACGAAAGCAATTAAGGTTAAAACACGAAAACGATAACGGGATCCTAAACCCGAGCTTTAAAAACCTAAATTATCAAATTTTAACCCTACAAATGCAAACTTAATTTTTTAAAAGTCCTAAATGATAAAAGAAAATTTTAGAAAAAGGAATTATATTTTTTGACTTTTATATTTTTTATTATGAATTAAAAATACTTTTAAACTAAAAAATGCATTAAAAATACTAAATTAATTTAGAAAATTCCGAAAAATTCAGGGAAAGTGCTTAACACAATACCAATTCTATGAAAAATAAAATGGAACTACCAGCTTATCTTAATAAGCGGGAATAAGCCCAGAAAGGGCTGAAAGGCTTAAAATGAAAAACTGTGTTAAAAGGACAATAGTTGGGATAGTTAACGAATTGAACCACCTAGCACATTGGTAAAGAGATAGGCGTGTTGGTTGGGACTTGGTTGAGGTCTCGGTTCGAGTCCTCCCTGGTCTCCCAACCCTTATTTTTTTTACTTGCTAAAACTTTTTTCACTACTTAAACATAAGCTAGAAATAAGCAATTTTAAAAAAGTAAGTTTATCTAAAAGCAACTAATAAGCCAAAAAAAGCAGTTTAAAATAAGCAGAACACAAAACTTAAAAAGGCTTGGATATCTAAACTGAGACTTAACAAATAAGCTCAAATAAGTTACAATCTAAACAAATAAGCATCAAACAAAGTTTAACACACCTAATAAGCAAGAGCATGCCAAAATGAGAACAATTGAACAAACAATAAGCTCAGAAAAGCAAATAAACAAACGGAGTGGCACAATGGTAAATAATGACAGATTACTAAGCTACTTTCTAAGTTGATTTTAAAGGGCTTAATCTAAAAGCTAATGGATGAAAAGTGAAATTATCTAAAACTTTTACTACTGAGATTCTAAATTAAGCAAAAATAAGCAGATTGAACAACATAAATAGCAAGAAAAAGCAGTTGAAATAGGCAGTTTAGACTGAAATCAATAGTTTTGGTACTGTGAGAATTTTGAAAAAGGCTAAAAAAACTAAAGTGCAGGCTTAATTTAAGACACCTAAATAAGCAATAAAACCCCAAATAAGCTTAAACTTCTAAACTTTATACTACAAAGTATCTAAGTTATTAATTTAAAGGCCTAAAACAGATTTTTAAACACCTAAATCTCTGATTGAAAATTGCTTTTTAAACCAAAACTTAAGAACACAATACAACTATGATAGATTTTTGGCAAATTCTAAAACCACAAATGTAAACTTTAAACAACCACATCTAATGCATTTAACAACTCATATGAAACATGAAAAATATCTAAACACAAAGTAAAGGACAGATCGCTAAAATAAGCAGCATGAAATAACATGAACTCCACAGTTTTAAAGGTTAAGTAGACAAGACCTCATAACTCAATTTTAAACTTTAACAATCCTTAAAAACAGATTCAAATACTTAGAATGGGTTACCAAAAGTGAGACAATAGGTCAAATTTGACTCAAGCAACACTAACATGGGTTAGTGTTGCTTGTGCTAAACACCCCTTTAAAACTAAGATTTTTATTTTTAAGCTATTATAAACTGATTTAAGCTAAGATTTAGCAAGACCAGATGATTAATAAGTAAAATAATCAAGAACAAGCAATAAGCAATCTTAAATAAGCACTTGAAATAAGCAAACAAGAATAAGTAGTTTAAAAGCTATAAAACACATATTATGAGAAATACTTGAACAAATGAGTTTTAAACTACAAGCTAAACATGTTAAGCAATACTAAGACATAATAAGCATATATAAGCAAAGATAAGCAGAAAATAAGCATTTTAAATAAGCAAACAGATTTTTAAGCTAAAATGCAAAAAGTAAACTTACAAGACCCTTTGCTCAAACAAGGGTATCAACATGCTCACAAGAGCTTATCAACAAGCTCTAGCTTGTTTTCACAAGCTAGTAAACCCATAATCTCATCCCTTACTGGCTTATCATCCATTTAGCTTTTTTTGAGTGATTTTTGGTAAAAAGGCTTAAACCCTATAAACTATGGAAAAGTTTATATGGTCTAAGTCAAACAGCTTATATAAAGAGTAAATAAGAGCTTTTGCTAGCTTATAAAGTACTTTGAAACACAATGAACATTAACTTAAAAACTCAGAATTTTATAACATAAAATACCTCAACTTTTCATTAAACTTTAAAAGAGTTACAAGACTTGAATAAAAACTACAATAAGCTAAATTTAAACTAAGATAAGCTGTTTAAAAACTAGATATCCTCAAGGGCTTACAAGAGTCCTATTTATAGAAGATAAAGAAGGTCTTGAGGTCTTCTCTTTGTGCTAGTTTTGTAAGGAGATAAGAAGCTGTGCTTCTTATGTGAGAGAGTTGAAATCATCATCTAAGCCCTTTATTATGCTTGTTCATCAAGTAGTATGATCACAGCCCTTGAATTGGTCTTCAATTCATCAATGAATGAGAAGTTAGGGGATTGCCAAGGTGGATTTGTTGGTTTGTGAAGTGGGGTTGAAGTGGGAAAGTAATGGGTTTGTTTTGGGGTGCAGGGGTCGAGGTTGAGAGTGGTAGATGAATAGTAAATTAGGCGGGAAAAGGGTGTTCTGTTTTGTTTGTTTGACTGGGTTTGATACTTAACAATCATTAGCCATGTGTTTGATAAGGACTGGCACCGTTAGTCCTTTTGGACTAACGGTGCAAAAGGATTAGGACTAGTGATGCAGTGTAGTTAACATCAGTTTGGTTGTGGGTTGTTAATGGTATTGGGCTTGTTGTTTATGTTTAGGCCCAAAATGGTCTTAAGCTTTGTTAGCTTAAGTCTTCTACATGTTTATTGGGCTGGCTTGGCCCAATAAGATGGGTCGGGTTGGCCCGATAAGGTTTCGGTGTTCTGTTTTGTTTGTTTGACTTTTTGACTTTTTAACTTTGACTTTTTGACTTTGACTTTGACTTTTTCATGCTTATTCCATTCTCGTGCTTGGTTTTGTCGGTTTTGGCTTTGTTTTTTGTCCTTTAGTGAATATCCGTTACATGCACATCATAAATCACAAAACACACATATATTTGGCATTTTATGTCGGTTTTTAGTTATTTAGGCTCGTTTTTATAGGTAAAAGGTATGTGTAATTAAGCACATACCAGTATACTACGAAATCTTCTGGTCCATCGAGGAGTGCTAGAACAGGTGCATTACAGAGCTTATCCTTCAAGCTCTTAAATGTCCTCTCTTGTTCCTCTCCCCAAACGTACTCTTTGTGATTCTGTGTCAAAATGGTAAGGGGTTTGGCTAACTTGGAGAAATTCTCTATGAATTGGCGGTAGTATCCTGCTAATCTTAAGAATGAGCGATCCTCTGTTGGAGTACTAGGGGCTTCCCAATTCTTAACAGCTTTAATCTTGCTGGAGTCTACATGTAGGCCATCTCCATTAATCACATGCCCAAGGAACTGTTTTTCTTGCAACCAGAATTCACACTTAGAGAATAATGTTTATAGTTTCTCCTTCTTAAGAAGTTCCAAGATTAACCCTAGGTGCATCTCATGTTCTTCCTTAGTCCTAAAGTAGATCAAGATGTCATCTATGAACACTATCATAAACTTGTCTAAGTAAGGCCTACATACTCGATTCATCAAGTCCATAAATACCACTGGTGCATTCGTCAGACCAAAGGGCATTAATGTGAACTCAAAATGTCCATATCAAGTTCTAAATGCAGTCTTTGGAATGTCGTTCTCGTGCATTCTCAGCTGATGGTATCCGGACCGAAGATCTATCTTAGAGAAATACTATGATCCTTGCATCTGATCGAATAGGTCGTCTATTCTAGGAAGGGGATAATGGTTCTTGATGGTCAGCTTATTCATTTCTCTATAATTAATGCACATCCTAAAGGAACCATCCTTTTTCTTGACGAATAGTACCGATGCTCCCCATGGCGATAAACTTGGTCAAATGAAACCCTTGTCCTGGAGTTCTTTGAGTTGACTTGACAACTCCTCCATTTCAGAGGGCGCCAAAGGATAAAGGGGTTTTTATGACCGGCATTGCTCCAGGGATTAAGTTGATACGAAATTCAATTTCTCGTAAAGGGGGTAATCCTGATAGGTCGTTAGGAAATACCTCGAAAAAGTTTCTAAAGACAACTGTGTCCTTTAATTTCTGCTCATTGACCTTTGCACTTTTAGAATGTCTCACCTTCTCTTCCGACTTTTCTCCAAAGACTCTAAGTATTTCTCTGTTTGGTAGTGGAATCCTAACTACCTTCTCATGGAAAACGATCTTGGCCTTGTGCCTGGACAACCAGTTCATCCCTACGATTACATCAAAAATTCTGTGTCTGAATGGTATCAAGTCGATATCAAATATGTGACCTACTATCTCTATTTTGAAACCTCGAATAACCTTATTGATCTCTACTAGTTGATCGCTAGCTATTTCGATCTCGTAACTAAAACTTAAGTTATTGGGCTCTATCTCTAACAGAGGTATGAAAGTAGTGGAAACAAAGCTATAATCGGCACCAGAATCGAATAGAGTTGTGGCATAGTGTTTGTTTAAAGTGAACGTACCCGTCACTATGTTTGGGTCCTGGTGAGCCTCCTCTGCTCCCATCACAAAATCCCTTCCAAGTGCGTAGTTTCCATTGTTTCCACAACCTTGACCTCCCTCGATAGCCATCACTTGATTTGGACGGTTTCCTCCTGGTCTTGGGTCTCGGTTCAACCTAGAACATGATGCCTTGTAATGGTCAGTACAACCACATTCAAAACACCCCCCACGAGCAACAGTCGAGTTTCTAGCATTCAGGGGATTCATTATCCTAGGCCCCACCCTACAATCCTTGGCAATGTGCTTGAATCGGTTGCAGTTTGTACACAAACGACAAGGTACCTCGGGTTGATGGTGATAGTTACAGTTTGGGCATTTGGGTGCCGTACCAGTGTACTTCTTCCTAACAGGGTTTGTGGTTGTGGCAAACGCCCTTCCAGTCCTAGACCTCTTGTTATCATTCCTAGCATTTCCATCCCTACTCGGCTCTCCATTATTCCCTCTCTTCTCAGTAACCTTCTTCAACGCTCCATTCCTAATTGCCTCATCGGTTAGCATTCCAGCTTTTAGTACAACACTCTGAATTGTTGTTGGCTACATTGCTGCCACCATCGCACGGATCTGTGGAGCAAGCCTATAGATGTACCTCTCAATTCTTTTGTTCTTAGGGGTAACCAAATAAGGGAATAGCCTAGCAAGCTCATGGAATCAATCAGTGTAGGTGGCATGGCCAGCTCCGACAATAGCATTACACCAAAACTTAGTTTCCAGCTTTTATATCTAATTATTTGGACAAAATTCCTCTCTTGTCAAAGTCTTAAAGTCTTCCCAGGTTATGCCAACTACGGCTTCTCGACCTCTAGTTTAGACCTGGGAGCTCCACCAGGTTAGTACTTTGCCAATAAAAGAACTGGCAGTGTACATAACCTTCTGGTTCTCTCGCACCACCCTTTCCATCATAATCCTTTAGGTTACAAGCCATGGACTCCTTGTATGAACAACCACCTCGACCGTTGTTCCTAGTCCTAACATTACCCTGGTTGTTGTCATTGATGACGTTGTCGTCTTGGTTCTTATTATTCCCTTGGTTGTTAACGTGGTTTCCTACTTGTGCTACAATAGTGGGTAATAGGTTTTGCTACTGCTGAGAGATGATGGTAGCAAAGTCAGGGACTCCACCACCACCTCTATTCGCTCTGTTACCTCGACTACTTCTTTGACTACCATGATCACTTTCTTGGCCATCTCGACCACCTCTTTGGTAACCTCGACCACTCCCTGCTTGATCTTCAGACCTCTCACCTTCTCGACCATCCTGTTCACTTGTCCCTCTACCTCGTGTTATAGCAGTACGTCGACCAGTATTGCAGATTGTCATTGTTGAAACCATTATCTTCACGAGGGAGGATACATGTAATCATTAGGTCGGTGAGGAATTTTGCATAAAGACGGTCCTAATATACTATGGCTAGAATGACGATCCTAGTATGCTATAACTCGAATAACGGTCCTATGATGTCAATCACCGTTTCGAGTAAGCGGGATAACTAAGTCTGCGTGGGTTGTGATGCACTCATAATTATGTTGGCCACCGTATTTATAGACGCATCCTTTCCCAGTTGTACTCAGTATCTAGCCCATACAGCCCAGTGATTGATCTAACTAATACTATAGATGATAGACGATACGTACGCGCAAAGCAAGTAATAGGCACACATAGATCCTATCATGCTAATTATATGAAGGTTCCTAGGTTATAGTCTAGGCTAAACCACCTAGTTCTTTGTAACCAGTGCTCCGATACCAATCTGTCACACCCTAACAATGGCGAAAACACGAGGCCTGACAGAGGATAGAATCGTCATAATACATGATACAATATAGAGAAATCTAAATGCATATCAATTAGTGTCACAACAAGCTTTGAATGTAAATCCTTCAACAATGATCCCTCATGGGATAGCTTTGGTCTCTAAGGCATTTGATGACATCAAATAACGTTACATTTATACCATCATTTATCCCGAATAAACTAACCACTTTTGTATAATTATTGCAAGAATGTGTACTTATCTGTTTAAAAGTGTTGTTTGCAGTAATTGAGGAGTGATTTGTGAAGAGATGCTAAAAGGCGCATATTTTGGAGCTAAACGAAGACATTTGA